>BQNB010020124.1:0-15731 GCA_026074375.1 Tanacetum coccineum | reverse complement strand
TGGGCTAGAAATCTTTGTATTTTGAACAAGTGGACAAGTGAAGCTTCGGCTTATGTAACAAATACTTTATTAAATCCAATGTATTAGTTTTAAATGACTTTTTGGTCATTCTATATACATCTTGTGTTATTGATCTATGAAGTAACACTCCCCGGACCCTTATTCCGCTGCGACCTAATTTGGGAATGTTATATTGAACACTCTACTTCTCTATTGGCGATTGATACCACTTGATAGGTCACATTAATCTTGAATCAATCATATCGAACATGTATGCATAGAGAGAATAGTAAAGAAGGGCAAGTATTTTAAATTCAAATGATATAAAAGGGAGGGAAAATGGAAAAGTTTGTTACAAGTGCATCACCCTCTAATGAAGATTAGAGGGGTATTTATAGTTGATGGAAGGAGGCTTCCCTTTCTTATTTTCCTAACTTGTCACATCTAGTCCCTAGACTTTGGCAATTATGCTATTTCATTCTTTTAGCATAATATACCTTATTACAAACTACTTTGACATTATCAAAAGAAACACTAATGACTTAAATAATACAAAATCACATAATCGACACTTTTAATGATCCTAACAGTTAATTTTGTAGTTTTGAACATTCTCGAGAAGATTTTGAAAATCAAGAATTTCATAACTCCCCCTCGAATAAATGTCTAATGAAAGGACTTATTCAAGAGATTGTTATTTTTTGCTATTTTTCACACTTGAATTTTTTAAACTTTGATGATTTTTGAAAGATGTTTTCAAGAAATCCTTATTTTGTGAATAGATTATGATTACAAACCACATATTTTAGTAGTGAAAGATCATTTTATGAATCATTTACTCCCTCTTAGTTCATGATATATTTTAGCATTGAAAGAACCACTTTTTGTGAAAACAATATCATGAAACTGATAAGAACGGAGAAGATATGTAATTGTATCATTTAAATTATATTTTTTAGTTTTTGTATTTTTCAAATTTTTATTTGTTTTTCCATGTTTTAAAAAAGAATTAAAGTATTTTTGATGTTTTTGAATTTTTGAATTTTGTATTTTGTTTTTGAAATGTATTTACAAAAAAAATTGATGTATGATCTTTTTTCAAGAAGATAACTTTGCCAGACGTTCCAACTCAGTTAGAGTCATACATCTCATACCAATCCTGTGAACTAAATACTCAAACCTTTCTCTTGGAAGGGCTTTAGTGAATAAAACAGCAAGTTGGTATTTCGTCCCGACAAAGTAAAGTTCAATTGTACCTTTTCAGCATGCTCCTTGATAAAATGATAACAGATGTTAATATGTTTTGTACGTGAATGTTGTACCGGATTGCATGATATGGCAATTGCACTTTTTGAGTCACAATACATTGGAATCTTGTTGTAACAATATCCATAATCAAGCAGTCGCGTTCTCATCCAAATGACTTGTGCGCAACATGCTGACAAAGATATGTACTCAGCTTCCATAGTTGATATAGTTGTACAATCCTGCTTTTTTGATGACCAGCTGACTAGCTTGTCTCCTAGAAACTGAAGTCCTCCAGATGTTCTTTTATAATCATCAAGACACCTTGCTAAATCTGCATTTAAACACAATTCGCTCAAATCTAGAATCCTTCAAGTACCACAATCCCTTGTTAATGGATTGTCTGAGGTACCGAAAGATCCTTTTGACCTCTTTGAGGTGTTTCTCAGTTAGGCGTCACTGATAATGTGCACATACAAATGTTGCAAATGTAATATTTGGTTGACTTGCAGTGAGATACATAAGTCCTCCAATCATACTACGGTATTTAGTTTGATCAGTTGGAGTACCCTATAAATCTACATCGATTTTTGCTGTAGCCATTGGTGTCGTAACAGTATCACATTTTTCTATTATGTGTTTCATAAGAAGCTCCATAGTGTATTGTGATTGGTTTTTGAAGATTCCACGGGGGGGATTGATGAATCTGAGGTCCGAGAAAGAACTTCATCTCACCTATCATTGACATTTCAAAATTATCTTTCATTACTTTTTCAAATCGGTTTGAGAAAACTAGATTTGTTGAACCAAAAATAATGTCATCGACATATATTTGAACTAATAAAATGTCATCCCCGTGTTTTCGTGTGAACAGTGTTGTGTCAACAATACCTTTTCTGAAATGGTGTTCAATCAAGAAGGAAGAAAGCTTGTCATACCATACTCGAGGAGCTTGTTTTTGACCGTATAGAGCTTTCTTGAGACGATAAACGTGATTAGGAAAGTCTAGATCTACAAATCCATCAGGCTGACTTACAAAAACTTCTTCTTTCAATGGACCATTCAGGAATGCAGTCTTCACATCCATCTGGTATATTGTAAAGCGCGTAAGCCACAAACATGCGAATAGCTTCTAGTCGTGCTACTGGAACAAACGATTCCTCAAAATCTATTCCTTCTTGTTGACTATAACCCTTTGCAACGAGACAAGATTTGTTCTGAATGATCGTATTTTCAACATCCGTCTTGTTTTTCCAAAGCCATTTTTGTTAGGATTAAAAGACTTCTTGATGATCTTGAAGTTACTGCTACTAAGGTTTGTATTACTGCTGCTAAGCAAAAGTTAGTGTTGTTCAGTAATCTTAATGAAAAAATATGCTAAGTAGTTAGTACTGCTAGTTTATAGTTACTACTGCTAGTATATGTTAGTACTGCTAGAGTAAAGTTAGTACTGCTGGTGAAGATTGAAAAAAAAATTCTAAGTATTTACTACTGCTTGTACACAGTTAATGCTGCTAGTCTATAAGTTACTACTGCTGGTGCTAAGTTAATGCTGCTAGTACAAAAGTTACAACTGCTCAAAGATTAAGACTGCTGAAAGAGTTTCTACTGTCAAAAGAGAATTGATAAAGACAAAAGAAAGGATAAAGATTGATTGGAGATCAAGATTACTTACATGATAAGTATGAGTTATTTATAGAATAGATCATAGTGAATATTCTAAGTTTTAGAAATATATTGTAAATCGACTAGGACTCCTTGGTGTATAAAAGGAGGTCCTAGGGCACAGAGTTTGTAATCCAGAAATCTAGAAATCTTTTGTTTTGATATCATTATAGCTTCAAGGTTTTGTAACCCTAATACTAGTTAGAGTATTCATATTATTTGTAATAATAATATTGGAGCTTTTATTGTTGAAATTACATTTTTTTTTGTTACTAAAGAATTATTCTTATATTAAAGATTAGATTCCGCATAATATTTAGTATTATCAAACAAAGTTTCTTAAACTAAGTTGTGTTAGATTTATCAAGCATAAATAAACCTTACACAATCTAAGGAATTCAAGATCTATTCAAGTGGGATCAACAAGTGGTATCAGAGCTTGTTGCTTTGAGAAACTTTGCTAAGAAGACATGGATCAAGACTTAGCACATATGGTGGCTGCTTCAAAAGTGCCTATGCTCAAACCAGGTGAGTATGAGCTTTAGAGGATGAGGATGGAACAGTACATCCAGATGATTGATTATTCTTTATGGGAAGTCATTGAGAATGGTAATGCACCTCCAATAACAATAGTTGTTGAAGGTGTTAAGACTACAATTGCTCGTATAACTGCTGAAGAAAAGGCACAAAGGAGGTTAGAGTTGAAGGCAAGAAGCACTTTATTGATGGGCATCCCTAATGAACATTAATTGAAATTTAACTCCATTAAAGATGCCAAGTCATTGCTGCAGGCTGTTGAGAAGAGGTTTGGAGGGAATGTTGCTACTAAAAAGACTTTGTGGAATCTTCTAAAGCAACAGTATGAAAATTTTATTGTATCTAGCTCAGAGGTGTTAAATCAAACCTTTGATAGGCTTCAAAAGTTTATCAGTCAGTTGGAGATTCATGGTGAAAGTATCTCACAAGAAAATGTAAATCAGAAGTTCTTAAGAAGTCTGTCACCAGAATAGAACACACATACCATTGTATGGAGGAACAAACCTGAGATAGATACATTAAGCATGGATGATCTTTACAACAACCTGAAGATCTATTAACCAAAGGTCAAAGGGACATCAAGCTCAAGCACAAACACACAAAACGTAGCCTTTGTGTCCTCATATAGCACCAACATTACAAATGGAGCAGTTAATACTGATCATGATGCTACAACTGCTAGCACTCAAGCTATTGATGTTAACTCAACAACAATTGATAACTTAAGTGATGCTGTTATAAGTGCTTTCTTTGCAAGTCAACCAAACAGTCTAGAACTTGACATTGAGGACTTGCAACAAATTCATCTTGATGATTTAGAAGAGATAGACTTAAGGTGGCAGATGGCTATGCTAACAATGATGGCATAGAGATTCTTGAAGAACACTAGAAGAATGTTTTTTGTAAATGGTACTGAGACCATTGGGTTTGATAAGTCCAAGGTAGAGTGTTACAACTGCCACAAAAGAGGACACTTTACAAGGGAGTACAGGGCTCCAAGGAACCAAGAAAACAAGAATAGGGAGAACACAATAAGGGCTGTGTCATTGGAGACAACTACTTCGAATGCTTTGGTGTCTTGTGATGGTTCTGGTTACGATTGGAGTGATCAAGCAAAAGAAGGTCCAACTAACTTTGCACTCATGACTTACTCTTCTACAAGTTCTAACTCTGAGGTATCTATTGATTCAAGCTATTCATCTTCTTGTTTGGAAAATGTTAAAATTCTTAAAGAACAAAATGAACAACTGTTAAAAGACTTAAGGACATCTAAGTTAAATGTTATTGCTTATAAAACAGGTTTAGAGTCTGTAGAAGCAAGACTTCTAGTTTTTAAGAAAAAAGAGTCTGTTTATGAGGAAGATATCAAGGTCTTAAAATGTGAGATTCATTTAAGAGAAGTAGCCTTTACAGAGCTAAGAAAGAAGTTAGAACTGGCTCAAAAACAAAAAGATGAAATTCAGCTAACAGTAGAAAAATCTAAGAATTCATCTAAAAACTTAAGCAAAGTAATAGACTGTCAGATAGTTGATAAGTGTAAAATAGATTTAGGGTATAATGTTGTTCCACCTCCCTATATAGGAAACTTTATGCCTTCAAAACCTGATTTGTCATTCTCTGGTTTAGAAGAGTTTACAAGTGAGCCTATAGTTATTAAGCCTATAGCTGAGAACAGTGAAGCTAAGGCTAGTGAAGCAAAGCTTAAAGCAGTTAGGAAGAATAATGTTGCTCCAGTTATTAAGGATTGGGTGTCTGAAAGTGAGGAAGAAGATGTGCCTCAAGCTAAGATTATAAAGAAAATAGTTAAGCCTAGTTTTGCTAAGATTGAGTTTGTTAAACCTAAAGAAAAAACTGCTAGGAAAACTGCTAAACAGATTGAACAACTTAGGCAAAACACTCATACTCCTAGAGGCAATCAAAGAAACTAGAATAATATGATGTCTCAAATATTAGGAAGTAACTTTGAGATCTTTAACAAAGCTTTTTTTGTATGTGAAGTTTTGATCACTTGCAGGTAGATTATAAAAAGGTGAATCAAAAACAGTTTCAAAATACAAAACCTGTTTGGAACAATGCTAAAAGGGTGAATCGTCAGAATTTTTGCCAAAAAGACTCACCCCTGCTCTAAAAGAACATGGTTCCAAGAGCAGTACTAATGAAGTATGGCCTAGTATCACTTAATACTGCCAGACAAGTTAATACTGCTCACCCAAAAATAATAATGAATAGTGTTAGACCAATGACAAATCTTTCTAAATCAGCACATTCAACTGTTAAGTGGTGTTGGTCTTTAGATCATTCATTAAACAAGATATATATATATTAAAAAACAAGATGTATAAAAGAAAGAATTGTTGTAGGTTTGTAGCTTGTGTGGGATTATGAAACTAGGAAGAGGAGGGATTTATTTATAGCCTCCAAACCCTAGCTTCTCTACACTAAATGGCCTGCCATGTAAGACCTTATGATGGGCCATTTTGGGCTTTTACATTACATGCCCATTTACAACTAAAAACATGTATAAACTAGCTATTTAACGTATACACTTTTTCGTACATCTTCGAGTGATCGAAACTTCATTGTTAGATGGAATTTCGTATCTCTAACAATCTCCCCCAAGATGAGGTCATGAGAATCTTCAAAACAGGTCACTCGAACAAGAAGTGAAATCTTGAATATATGAATTAACTTACATACACTGTCGATGTTTCTTTATCTTGTAGTCGTTGTGGGGTATTCACTTGATGTGCTTCACTTGTGCTTCAACCAATACCTCAAAATAAGAAAGAAATACTATGATATGTTGCATAGTTTCGTAATCTGCTATCTTAAGATCTTTACTTCTTACCTTTTTCTGACTTTGAATGACATTCTCATACTGCTGAAAGCTTAAAGCTGTCTTTATTAATCTACTACTAATCAATCATATCATAACATTTGAAGAAGATATATAATTACAGAGTTGCAGAGCTTTAAGTAATTTGGCTTATCTTGATTTCTTTGGATAAAATTCATCAGGTAGTAAAGTAAGGAGCAGTGTCCCTTCATCGAATGAGATTGAATTCGCCATTTTTGTTTCAAAATAGTCACCAACAAAAATGATTTTATGAAAATCCACTCAATGTGTTCTAGGTAAAAATATTTTTCGAACACACTAAGGGTTTTATATTTTGAAGGGACCGAGTATAGACGATACTCAATCTGGTCGGTTAATAATAACCTCCAATCCGTGAGGACCGATGATTACAGTATAAATACTGCACCTGTGAACATATAAAATTCATTAAGTATGAACTTTCTGATTGAGACAGTGTTTTCGGGCACGTGACAAGCTAGTTCTCTAATACCGAAGTCTATCAGATTTCCCTAAGGTTCGCCGTCTCAATACTAGATGTCCCGTAGACGTACACACTAATAGTAATTTCTACTACTTAGAAAATTAAAGAAGTGAGTCTTTCCAGTGATAAAGTAGTTAAACTTATCTGCGACTTAGTCCGTATAATTCCAGTTCAGCGTTTTACTTCTTAATACAATTAAGTACCGTAGAAGGCCTGTGGCAAAAATGATTAGAAAAACATTCGATGTGCATAAGAAAATTATTTGGAACACAACGAAAGTTTAAATCAGAATGAACTGATGATGTTTTAAAAAATATCTCGAAAGATATGAAGTGCCTCGGAATTCCAAACTAGTAACCAGTACTTATAAGGAAATCCACTTCACTATGGGACGCAGTCCGAAACCAGCATGATCATTCATACGAATACCACTGGTGTTATAGTACAACATCATTCCCGCATTCCTTCAGCCTGAGACATAAACATAAAGATTCCTGTGTGTGATATCAAGATAGTTGTGTAGAACACAAAACAATTGATATCTTGACATTTTGATATAAATCACTTTTATACTTCCCCTACACATGTGCATCGATAATCGATAAACTTGTTTAGCACATGCATGGATAGGACTTAGAATCAATTGAATCATATATTTTATCAGTTTTAATTTAATCACATTTTCTCCCCCGATCAAAAATTATAAAGAGGATGTGAATGGTTTTGATCAAGAATGGACTTAAAAAGAAGCAAACTCCCCCTCAATCGCGGAGGTGAGTGAATTAAGCACATTTATCAAGTGATTATTGAAACAAGACCTTTTAAATTTACCATATGTTGTTGTCGTTTGAATCTTGTCAGCAATAGAATCAGCAACAGGTTGTCCTTAAAAACCTGCAAAAACTGTTAGCAGAAACTGATTCTCTCCCGCAAACAATGACCCGTGTCATGATAGAAAAGGTTTTGGTCAATGTCTGAATGGTGACTCCGAACATGTTTGATAAAACAAATTGTTTATGAGAAAAAGTGTTCGGGTCTTAGACAACTTCTTGTCTGTGGAAGAAATAATGCACTGAAACGTACATTAAGTCTCTGGGATAAGACCGGGTTACAGTCTGAAATAACTGCAAGCCATCTAGACTAATTTTTTTTTTGTTGCAAATATACACAAATATACAAAGGATACAATGCTTTAGCATTCAAAAATACCAGATATCCCCTTAGAACCAGCCTTTCGATCACTAAGTTTGCAATCAGGGAACCTAGAGATCATAGTAACTTTGGAACTAGAACTAACGCTCGGGGTAAGTTCTAAAGGCTCAACTATGGGTTTCATTATCCTAGTTAAGGGACAGTTATCATACAACGCGAAATGTTATCCAGTGGGTTTCCACTGAGGCTTAACACTACCAACAACCTTTCCAGTTGGTCTCCAAGCTGTCTTAGTAGTGTTCACATTATGATTTCTGGTTGCTTTCCAAACCTTCTTAGTATGATTCACACTATGTTTGGCCTGGGGGGTTTTGGTATTCACAGACTTCAAAGAACGAATCACAAACTGATTATGATCAACAACATTCAACTTCCTATTGTGATCTGCTGCTCTCCTCGCGTTCACACTTTTACTGGGCAAGATACGATGGTTCCGAGTGTGGCTCTTTGGCATAGGTTTGCGAGATTCAGTGGCAGGTTTGGTTCTTGTAGACAGATTCACAGGAACATTAGGCTTCTTGTTTTGTTGCACTGGTGGTTTCTGTGTGGGTCTATTTGAAGTCCTGGGGGGTTCTTGAAAAGTAACTTGCTTTTTCTTAGGCAACGGGGTTGGTTTTACCCAGTTGGCTCTTTTTGGAGGTGGAATGTACTTTGAACTGTTGGTATACATCCCTGAAGCAAGTACTTTGGGTTTCTCAGAGGCTGTAGATCCACTACTCTTTTTGCCACTCAGCTCAGTTTTCAGTTTGGCATTCTCAGCAGTTAAGGCATTAATCTTTGCGGTGAATGTAGAACGTGAGTAAGCATTAGATTTCGACAGTTCTTCATAACGTCGTTTCAGATTCACATTCTCTGCCTTATACCCATCAATTTGAATTCTAACTGAAGTGAGCGCATCTTTCAACTGAGTTAGCTCAGTTTCTAAGGCCTGCTTATCGAAGCTACCTACAGTGGATCCTACATTCAACATTCTCGTGATGTTGATCTGAGTTTGCAAGTTTCTGATGGTGTCGTCTTTCCCTTGAAGCTGATCCTTTAACTTGTTAATTTCAAAAATTGCATTAGATGCAGTTGAGTTAGAATTATCACAAACCCTCTGGTTTTGAAGACATTCTTTATATTTTTGAAATTTAACTTGTAAATTAACGTGATTCTTTTCGATAAAGGCACAACGTTTTTCAGATTCATTAAGCATTTGTTGCTTCTTTAAAATCTCAGCTTCAAGTTCTACGACTTTGGAGTGTTCCCTATCGCAATTAGATCTAAGTTCTTCGCAAAGGCAATTCGAACTAGGGGGCACAACAATATCAGAAGCAAGCACAATAGAGCAGATATCTTTCTCTAAACTAGAGCAGATATCATTTAGACAATACTATCAGAAATTAAGCACTCATTAAGATATCATTCATATTTTTTCTTCTCTATTTGCAAGTCTTTTTCTCAAGCAAGTTATGTCATATCTAGTGTCTTGGTTCGTCAAAATGTTTGTTTAAACGTCAGTTACTTCATTACAGAGGTGGTATGTAAGTTTTTAAAACCTTGTTTGACGTTGTTCTAAAAATGGTATAATAGATCATCAAAACAATTTTTTAAGATAACAAATACTCATATGACCTTGAAGATAGTTTTGTAGCGTGGTGTGGATTATCTCTTTATTGTATTTCATTCAATGGTGAAAATTCTGCTTTTAAGTACCATAACTGATCTTGTACTTGACTATTTGCTGGCCTACGTATGAATAAATAGAGTCTTAGTTCTAGGAGGATCATAGTATAGACTGAGAAATATTCAGTCGGCATGTAAGCCAATAAGGCCTATTCTAGGGTACAGTCCTTTTGAGGAACAACTGGTTCATACAGGGCATTCAAACTTAGGCATAGTCAATGGGTTTACCATGTCTGGTTTTTCGAGGACATTTTCATGATACTGACTTCAAGTCTCAAGCTAGGTCTCGTCACTATCATGCACGTTAACAGAAGCATGGCCTGGGTTGTAAAAGTTCTATGGCATCCTACAAAGCATGGCTTTGGGATACTGAGCCTTTCTACCATACCACGGGTTACTAAATCCTAGACCTATTTTATGAATATCACTTGAAGAAATCATAGGTTTTTTGGACAACATAGGAATAGTTTTGGGTGGGCATTTGAAACTTTTATAACAGGACCAGTTGCAACTTGGTTAGCACTTTTTATAAAAAAACAATCTAGAAAGGTACTTATCCTCAAGTGTTTTCTTTTCTAAAAGTACAGTTTTAAGTTTTGCTAGGTCATTTGTGAGCAAATGGTTGGCCTCTTTTATTCCTAAGGAGTGGTCTTAAGTGACTCAGTTCTTGCTCTAGCTCGGCATTTTGTTTGTTAACGGGGCAAGTATGACTTGTCATTTTCTTGTTTTACCTTGTTATGTTTAAAGACGGGCCAATTCGAAGATTGAACGGTCAAGAATACGCGTCGTTAAGGTGGATTTAACATGAGGCCTGTTCTGGTTAACTTACGATGTCCATTCCTATTATGTGGTCAATTCACGAATAAAAGTATTTATCATATAAGCGCAAAGGGTGGGGATAGCAGAAGGATCCGGGTCAGGAGATGCCTCAGTAGGATCATCTTGACTATCTTTGGTGGCCAAGGTACCTGATCATACGGGGATTCGATAGATATCTTCAAGTACCGCGTATCATCGGAGTCGAGATGTTAAGTAATTGTGGTTTCCTTAGGTGGACAAATGAATGAGGACACAGTTTCAAAGTTGTATCATTTAATATGCGTACCTCAATTAATTTGACTGGAGCTGGGATGATTTAGATTCGCCATTGAAAGCTGCTGCTGCATTGGGTTATCATCACAACTGAATCATAAGAATCTTCATTTGGCTGACTTGGTACATGTGGTTAGTGGAGAGAGCAAGAGGCTCAGCTACTGTGGGACGTGCATTCCACATCAGCCAGAAATGCTACTTCGGCTTCAGCATCTAATACGGCAACCTTTCTCTTTGTTGTTAGTTGCATTGCCTCTGTCTTGGTGCCGTAGAGAGTCATTGGGATTGCTTCGGGTTCTTTGCTCTTGACGGGCAAGTGGCCTTACGTCACGACAGTTGTAGAAAATGACCTCCTTTAGGTCTGTTAACACCATGTTCCATTGTTCTGGTTGCCTCGACTTCCCGTATTCCCAACATTACCTGGTGCACGTCTTTGAACTGTCTTAGTAGTTATTTAACCATCATGTACCGTAGCTTGACTCCTGGTGTTAGATGATGACCTGAGTTGGTTGTTGGTAGGTGGGAACTGCTTCTGAAAACCACTCAGCAAGTTGGCTTATTGTGGCATTAGTAGCAGCATGGCAGCATCATGTGATTGAGCAGGTGATGATGAAGTGGAGGCAAGAACAGGTGTAAGCTATGATGGTGAGTTGGTGGTGGAGTGGGTAGGTACCGGTTGAAGTGTTGTCTTTGCAAGATAGGCAAGAGGATCGGCAACACTCGAGGATTGTTCCTGCTTTCGGAGAGTCTTCATGGCATGCTCTTCATATGATCTTAGATGTGTGAAGAGATCAACATAGGAAACGGTGGACATGTCTTAAGCATTCTTCCACATTGTCTATATTTACTCCAGTAAGAAGGAAGGTTGCTCGGGACAAATTTGGGCTTCATTGATGGTAGGTATGATAAGGTTGGTGATCCTTAATATCGTTAATCTAACTTGTGGAAGGAACAAAATAGTCATTAAATTGGTTTCATTACCTTTTAGCGCAGAAAGCGTTAGTCCCACCCCCACATACTCATAAAAAAGATTTCCTTCCGGAGATCAATAGTAGACCCGCGCCTTATCATTATTAGTCGCCTGGACTGTGTCCCATATTTCTTTAGCAGACTCATTTTGATTGAGGGTGTTGAAGATTCGCCTAGGAAGTCCTTGACTTAGAATGTTGGAAGCCTGAATATTGCACTGCTCTTTGAGAGTATCTGCAGAATCGAACTCTTCGTCTGTTTTGTTTCTTGGTTGCATAACGGTACCGGCTGGACTATTATCTGGTACAGGATCAGTGATCTATGGATGTGGTGATGGTCCATTGATGATGGATTTCCAAATCAGCTTGCCATGTGTTTTCCCCTTGATGTACCGTTCAATGCGGATTTTCCATGACTGGTAATCATTTTCTTCGAGCATTGGTGGACGGTTATCGATACCAGCTGCACTTGAGTCTTCAGACATCATTGTGAATGATCTGATCGTGAGTGATGTTGATTATTTTGTATTGGATTAGGTTTCGGAAGTTCTGGTTTCGGATTCGGATTCTGTGCAGTTTCCCTGTAAATTCGGCTCTTTTGAATTTTTACCTTTTGGCAATAACTTACTACCATAAATAAGTTTGACTAAACCAAAGCCAATTTATATCCGAAAATAACTTTTGGTAATAATTATTACCGAAAATAAGTTTGACTTAAGCCAATATTAATTTATATCCGAAAATAACTTTTGGTAATAATTATTACCGAAAATAAGTTTGACTTAAGCCAATATTAATTTATATCCGAAAATAACTATTGGACATTAATTATTTCCGAAAATAAATTATGTGATGATTCGTGTAAAAGATTTTGTATGAACACGAATTTATGATCCGAATTTAAAAATGATCCGACTTTGATTTTATTTGATTGAAAACAAGATGGTGGTGATGATTATTGATTAAGCAAACACCATCTTGATAATCAAGAATGATAACAATACACAATAAAAGCTACGAATCAATGAAGATCCGAAAGAACTTTAAGGTGTATATGAAATCGGTTTACAGATTAATCAAACAAACACTTTGGCTCTTGATACCAATTGTTGGTCTTTAGATCATTCATTAAACAAGATATATATATTAAAGAACAAGATGTATAAAAGAAAGAATTGTTGTAGGTTTGTAGCTTGTGAGGGATAATGAAACTAGGAAGAGGAGGGATCTATTTATAGCCTCCAAACCCTAGCTTCTCTACACTAAATGGCCGGCCATGTAAGGCCTTATGATGGGCCATTTCGGGCTTTTACATTACATGCCCATTTACAACTAAAAACATGTACAAACTAGCTATTTAACGTATACACTTTTTCGTACATCTTCGAGTGACCGAAACTTCATTGTTAGACGGAATTTCGTATCTCTAACAATCTCCCCCAAGATGAGGTCATGAGAATCTTCAAAACAGGTCGCTCGAACAAGCAGTGAAATCTTGAATATATGAATTAACTTACATACACTGCCGATGTTTCTTTATCTTGTAGTCGTTGTGGGGTATTCACTTGATGTGCTTCACTTGTGCTTCAACAGATCCGAAAATAAGAAAGAATATATGATTGCTGCATTATTTTCGTAATCTGCTATCTTGTGATCTTTACTTCTTGCCTTTTTCTGAACTTTGGAATGACATGCTCATACCTGCTGAAATCTTGAAAGCTGTCTTGAATATTCTTCTACTAATCATCATAACATAAACATTTGAAGAAGATATATAATTCAGAGTTGCAGAGGCTTTAAGTATTTGGCTTTCTTGATTTCTTTGGATAGAATTCGTCAGGTAGTAGAGTATGAGCATGTGTCTTCATCGAATGGAATTGGAATCGCCATGTTTTGTTTCAAAATAGTCACCAACAAAAATGATTTTATGAAAATCCACTCAATGTGTTCTAGATAAAAATATTTTTCGAACACACTAAGGGTTTTATATTTTGAAGGGACCGAGTATAGACGATACTCAATCTGGTCGGTTAATAATAACCTCCAATCCGTGAGGACCGATGATTACAGTATAAATACTGCACCTGTGAACAGATAAATTCATTATAAGAACTTTCTTGACAGGTTTTCCGGCACGTGACAAGCTAGTTCCTCTAATACCGAAGTATCAGATTCCCTAATGTTCGCCGTTCTCAATACTAGATGTCCGTAGACTTACACACTAATAGTATTTCTACTACTAGAATAGTAAAGAGTGAGTCTGTCCAGTGATAAAGTAGTTAAACTTATCTGCGACTTAGTCCGTATAATTCCAGTTCAGCGTTTTACTTCTTAATACAATTAAGTACCGTAGAAGGCCTGTGGCAAAAATGATTAGAAAAACATTCGATGTGCATAAGAAAATTATTTGGAACACAACGAAAGTTTAAATCAGAATGAACTGATGATGTTTTGAAAAATATCTCGAAAGATATGAAGTGCCTCGGGAAATCCAAACTTGTACAAGTACTTGTAAGGAAATCCACTTCACTAGTGGGCGCAGTCCGAAGACCAGGCATGAGCATTCATACGAATACCCTGGATATTAAAACTGAAAATAAAGGAAGGTATTTAGCCCCCACTTTGACCAAAAAGATTTTTGCAAACATGAAAAGGGGTTATACAGGGGATTTTGTATCATTGTTGCCTGCTATGTTGGCAGGTACAGCTATGGATCTAGGTGAAGGATGAGCACAACTAGCTAAACCTCATCACACACCTGTTGATCCACTACCATCCACATCCCTACCACCTCATCAATCACCACCTCATTCACCTCATCAATCACCACCTCATTAATCTCATCAATCATCACCTCATTCACCACATCAATCACCACCTCATTACTCACCACCTAGGTCCTATGAAGCACCTTTACCTGAAGGTAATACATCAAGAAGTGCTGAGGACAGTATGCAACTTAAAGAATTGATGGATATTATACCTAAGTTGGTGACCAAAATTGAAACTTTGGAGACAGAGCTGCAGCAGACAAAGACAACTTATGGAAAGGCAGTTCTCACCTTGGTTAAAAGGGTAAAGATTTTGGAAAAAGGCATTAAAAAGAAAGACACAGAAGGTGGTAATATCTGAATCAAAGGGTGAAGAACCAGAGGATCAGGGGAGGATAATTCAGGATATTGATGATGATCCTTTAGTTTCTTTGGTAAGAGAATCCATGAAAATGAAAGAGAAGTCAACAGATTTTGTTACTCCTACAAAAGCTTTAGGAGAGGCTCAGGAAGAAGATATCAATCCTACAATCTTGGAGGCAGCCAAAACATTGTCAAAGGTTGCTTCTCAAGGGGTTAGCAAGGTAAAATCAACTGATAAAGGCAAGAGATATATGAGGAGAGCAAGGTTAGTGGCTAAGAATATTAATACTGGATTGGATGTTAAAGAAGAGATTAATACTGGTAGAGAAGAAATTAATATTGGTATTGGAGAGGTTAGTACTGGTAGTACTAAAGTTGATTCTGGTACTGCTAGTAAAAGGGGCCAAAGGGAAGGAAAGGCTCTAATGGTTGAAGAGGATATCCAGGCTACTCACAAAACTAAAGAACAAATAAGATAAGAGGAAGCTGGATTGGAAGAGGCTATAAAATTGCAAGCTCAAATGGATGAAGAAGTTGCAAAGCAGATTCATTTAGATGAAATGGTAGCCAAAAGAATGGCAGAAGAGGAAACATTATCAGAACAACAAAAGAAAAGAAAAGCTCAAGTTCAATTTAAAGCTTAATATTATACTGAAGAAGATTGGGATGCTATTAGAGCTAAGCTAGAAGAAAATGTAGAGTTGACAAAAGATGTGTTGGGAAAGGATTTGCATGAACAAGATTTTGCAAAAAGAATGGTAGATATGGCGAATCAAAGAAAGAAACACTTTGTAGAGAAAAGAGCTAAGGCAAAGAGAAATAAACCCATGACTCAGTCATAGTTGAGAATCTACATGTCAAACTATCTAAAGAAT
>BQNB010020123.1:0-65885 GCA_026074375.1 Tanacetum coccineum | reverse complement strand
GGCTCTCTGCTTGTCTTTTTTGGTTCATTTTCTCTTCAGCAAATACTCCATTTGAATCCCAGTAGCACTATCATTGAGAGAGGTGCGAAGTAACATATCTTTAATATCTTCGCGACGAAGTCTTTTGAAGTCGCCTTCTCAAAACTTGTAGAGCTTATCATCTCGTCTTCGAACTGTGATCTCTTCTAAATGTTTGTAACCAAAGAATTCCATGATCTTGAGACTTGTAATAGCAATAATCCTATGTTTTGAATAGACTTCTTTTGAAGTTTCCATGTTGGTAGAATATCCATAGAATCTCTGACGTTTTGGTCCCTAGTGATATGTTCCCCCGTAGGCGTGTTTGTCGTAGATGACTTGTGCCTCACTCCATGTACTTCTAGGAATCTTGTCTTCAATCCATTTAATATGACCGTAATCAGCAGCCTTTGTCTTGGTAATTGAAGTTGTGTATTTGCGACTTGAGCTTCCTCCTTTTAGATATTCGAGATCATTGTTTATGAAGTGATCATATGGGATGATTAGACGACCTTGTGCATCCGGAATTAAAGGAAGTGGATTGCTAAGATCATGGGGATACGTGTCACACCCCGCCAAGGCGGAAACGCGAGGCGTAAACAAGAATCGATATCATCACAACACATGGTGTCTATATAGAGAATACTAAAATGAAAACTAAAGTAAAGCAAAGACACAAAGTGTCATAACAATACCCAAAACCTAATGGTGTTTTTATTAATGAGAAAGATGTCTCGTCAATAAATGACATGCAAAAACATAATCCAAACAATTCATGCAAACGCATTTATTCAAACAAAAAGCATAAATAAACTCCAAGCATCCTACGGTCTCTTCTAGCCACTTCGCTCTATCTTAGCACCATTAAGCTCACCTGAAAATGATGCTTAAAATGTCAACATAAAGTTGAGCGAGAATCATAGGTTTACGACATACAATAATATCCAAAAACTTTCAATTAGCTGCTGCAATTACCAAAACAATTCATGACAACAATTAACAACAACGGGACGGAACGTGCCCACGATCCACAATCATATCAACTACATATGTGCGCTACATGGCCTCATATTAGCTCACGCAGTCTTACCACCGTCACACCTCGTTTTGCATATTGGGATCCACAATACCAAACATATCATATCGCAACACAACGGGACGGAACGTGCCCACGATCCAATACACATAACTACAGCAAGCTTAAAAACATTTTAACACGACAACAAGCATCATTCTCACCCCAAAATAACATGAGAAAAAGGGGCTATGAAACTCACCTTTGCTTAGCTTTCCAAAAGATTCCAACAATAAGCTTCACAAACAACTAGCACAAATCTATACAACAAAATAACTCGTGTTACACGCTACTAAGCCAAAAGCTTAATGCACATGTAACAATCATATGATGGATGTCTAAGGTGTTTTATTAACCCCATGGGTCACCCCGACACCATACCCAACTTAAACCACTTCATTAACAAGTTTCACTAGTTAGTCACAATTTGTTCAAAACTGCAGAATTTTAACGTGACTTAACGTACTCAAAACCTCTACTTACTGACCTCCATAATTCATACCAAAAATCACCTATGTTCATTTATGAGTATATTAACTACCTCATGATTCCCAAGAGCCATTTACATGCACAAGTACTCCTAAGAAAATCAAACTTCAAAACAGTCCTAATTCGGATCTGATTGCACACTAAAAAGTTTGGACTTAAAAATCATACTTAGACTCCAAATCAGAAGCTCTCCTTTGGGGGATTTCTAATAGACACATAGAACTAAACTCCTGTAGAAGGGCTAAGCTAAATTCGAATTTTAAGTGGGGGTTTTATACCTCGTAATCTGACCTAAATCTGACCCGTATTTACTGCTTTGACAACTTTTCTTACAACCAACGTTTGAATGACTTCCCGACCTCAAAAACCTTCGAGGCCGGATGTTCTGAAAACTAGACTCTCTGAGCTACGTTATAGACACCGGAAACTTGACAAAAGCTATTACCATCATTGAGATAATGGCCGAACAACACAGCCCTAATTCTGCCTCAATCCAAATCAAATTCTAACGCGAATTAAGTTTAACCAATTACATCCATAAGCTTCTAATTAAACCCTAATCATTATAACATGATTATTATATCATTAATTACTGATCTTAATGAACCCTAATTATCCACCATATTAATTATTACATGATTAAAGATTAATAACTAACAAGGATTAATTAAAACTTACCTTAGAGCTTGATTTCTTCACAAAAGCAAAAACCCTAATTTTTTTCTCCTCTTTTCTTCTTTGTTCGACCGGTTATACAAGGGGGGAGGGTTTGGGATTTTATTTTGTATTTATAGGCCCCCAATTAATTATAGATAAGATCTAATTAGAGTTTGTTTCCTTTTAAAACTCCTTTTTTTTCTTTTCTTTCCCTTATCCGGTCGAATGGCATCTTTTTCTTTATTTATTTATTTATTAATTAATTACTTAATTATTAACATTACCTTAAGTTTTTATAAAAACCTAAGCTTATTTGCGCATACCTTTTTGTGTAAACGCAATTTACTAGACTTTTAAAAATAATTAACTATTCATTTTTATTAAACCTAACATTCCAAAAATTGAAATTTTATTTCTTTCAAATCCTTACCACTAAAACCTAATCTCATCCTAATATTACTAACACATAAATACATATACGTATAATTACTTACACAATTAACGCGAAACAGCTTCAATCCCAAAATCATTTCCTTGTCACTAAAATTGAACGAAATGAACTCCACAAAATCCAACACAAATCCAATCCCAACGAGACGATCACGCTTAATGGATTGATTATCAAATCTCACATAACCCACAAAAACACATAAGACACGTATAAACACATATAACACATATCCCAAACATTGCAACAGATCTATAAGTCAACACTAATAGTTTGACTAACCTGCTCAAGTCATGGTTGTTACAAATCTTGCGGTCCTACACTTATATAATTCACAAACTTATGAATTCACCAACATTATTGTTGACGTTTTAAAGCACGTTTTTCTCAGGAGGTCAATAAGGCACGAGGTGCAAGGGATACATTGGTGGTCGTTATTTTGGAAGTCATTTGCATTAAAGATTTGGTTGCATTAGATTTTGAAGAAGCATTTGTTATGAACTAGAATCATTGTATAATTTAACAACGAATAAGTAAAGCTTCGGTCTGTTGTATCAAACATTTTGCTAAATCTAATGTATCGGTTTTAAACCACACTTTTAAAGGTCATTCTTATATATCTTGTGCTATTGATCTATGAAGTAACGCTCTCAACCCATATTCCGCTGTGACCCAATTTGGGGGTGTTACCATATGAATTAACAATCGTTATGTTGACTTTACATCCGGAATAGTCAAGGCGAGTATTATATCAAGTGGTTTTTGTATTCGAGCACGTGAGATCGTCTATTCGTGAGGAAGCTACCTCACCATAAGAGAAATCGAGACAAGTAAGAAAGGATAAGCACTGGGACGACACTCTCTTAAGGTGGGTGGAATGTAACAACCCGAGTTTCACGACGTCTATGACGATCGTGAATCCGACGTCATAATTATTATTTTATAGATTCGTGTGAAGGAACGTCGACATTTAAATTTTATTTTCCGTAAATAATTATTTCTCTGTAGAAAAAAATTCTCTAACATCGGATTTGCAATACAGTTATTTTCCTACATTTTATCCAAGATAATCTTTTTAACTTGAGTTCTGATAAGCGAAGCGGCTACTGCGTAGTCGTCTGAGGTTTGATTGGTTGATCTACACCAACACTTCAGCTCCCAAAGTTTCATAACATACTTCTCAACTATGTCTATAGTCTTGGAGTTTTGAGCTTTGACTTGCTCCTTGATTATTCTTTTCATGTTGGAGTCAAGTGAGTTGAGAAAGTCTTGAATCTCATACCTTAGCTTCTTCTCTTAGCTTGTCTAATTTTAACTGTGACAACCATATCTACCGTAAACCTTTCACCTATAGACATCAAGGTATTGTCAACCAATGCCGGAATATATGATAACGCTTCAGCAAATTGATTAGTTTGTTTAAGTTCAGATAGGTCAGACTCTAATGAGGAAACCCTGCGTTCAAAGCCGAATAGGGATGAAAAGTTTGGGATCTCTGGCATAGTTGTTGTTGGATTTGTTTGTTTTGTTGTGGAATCATGTGTTTGTTTTGAGGTTGAATTATGGAATGGGTGTTGAGGACTGATAGTGGCAGTAGGAGGTGTAATAGAAACTGCTGCATTTGGATTTAAAATAAAGTCGATACCTGTATCCGGAGAGGGATTAATGAATTTAGCCACCAAGTCTGATGAAGCAGAGGAGCTTTATAGTTGCATTACTGGAGGTTCAGTAGTTAGGGTTTACTGAGCTTCTTTCGCTCTGGATTGTTTTGAGCATCAGTCATTTGGCATCAAATCACTCAGGTTGATTATTCAAGTCTCCGACAGTTCCCCATTATCCTTCACGCCTTGTTCTTCTCCCATATAATCATCATCCTGTTTATTTCCATCTATACACTGGTGAGTCATATCAGGTGGTGTTGAAACTTTCTGATCAGAGGTCACGTCATCATCATCATCATCATCATCTGCTTTTTCTTCTTCTTTTTTTCTTTTTCTTGATCATCTGCTATGTATGTTGACAGTTTGGGTAGAACAAAAATCATCCCTCATCATCTGATTTAGTTTTTGGCTGATCATTCTCTTGATCATCGTCTTCATCATCATTATCATCATTGTCATCATTACTGTCATGCTCCTCATCTTCTCCTCAACTTCTCCTTGACTGAAAGTCCAAATTCTTCTTCATTCTTTTGAATCGGTAATTCGGGTACATCAGGAACCTCTGGTTTGTCACCAGCTCCTTCATTTGTACCAGATCTGGTTTGTTGTTGCTCATCAAGAACCTTTGATAGAATGTCAACTCCATCACCTGAGCCATTTGCGTGAGAGATATGGAATTCTTTCAATCTCTCTTAGTTGCCACTTCATTTGGTACAGCTCTGATAATGTCAACTTCAGAAGTACTCGTTAAACCTTTTTAACTTGTTGTAACCAAGGCTTAATCTCCACCTAGCTAAAGACTTGATTCTTTAACCTTTAGAACTTGAGAAGGCTTTTCTTTGGAGATGATCAGAGTCCATTCTTTTCTTTGTAGCTTTTGACTTGGGAGCCTTTTCACCAGTAGCATAAGCACGGTAAGTCTTGAAAGCTTCAGACTCCAACATGGCTTGATTGGTCAAGTGCTGAGGGAGAATAGCACCGTATTCTTGTATGTCCTTATGTTTTGAAATGACTCTTATGGTGGTGAACATGAAGTCATCCCTGGCATAATGCCAAAACATCTTGTTTCTCCTTGGAATTGCTTGATCCTTTGCCATGAAGTAGTCGACAATGACTTTGGTGAAACATGGATAATACATGTCATTGTTCTTTTTAGAATTCTTGTTCTCCACTTGAAATACCAAGTCTTCCCACAGTAGATAGACATAGTCAACCTGCTTGTTGTGATACATGCCCCAAAGAATTTGAGCACGTGAGAGGCGAAGACTTTCCAGAGCAGTAGTCTTTCCACTTAGACACTTGTTGATTATGGCAGCAAATGATCTCCAAGGTTGATGCATGTGGTTGACATTGACATCAGATAAAAACTGATTTCACCAGTGTGTCCAAGATCTCTGATAAAAGGATAGAATATCTCTCAAGAGAGGTTTTCTTACAAATTTTCTGACCCGGGATTTGGGGCAAATTTTGAGGCAAGGGTGTCTCTGAAGTTTCCAACAATAACTGAGTTACTTGCCATAAACTTGAAACGAAAGTGACTGAGTGATGTCTGGTGACAGTGCACCCAAAATTCTTGCAAGTATAATCTCAAGAAAACATCAGCAAGATCTCAAATGAAGTTGTAAGAATGGAAGTGAAGCTTGAGAGCATCTAGCACATTGAAACTTAGTTCCTTGGAGTAGAAGATTTGCGCTCAGCGATGATTGCTTTTTTTCCCCTTATCTGAGCGGTTTTTCAAGTGCGACAAGGGCTTCAACCAACTCCTTTTGCTGTTCTTATTGTATGGTTCATGAATTCTGCTAAATAGTAATCAATACAGTTTATGTACAATCAATTTAAAACAATGTACTATAGAGAACTATTTAGGAGCAGGTTAAGTTGAATCAGGATGTGAACGATGCAATAGGAAACTTTAAGACTTTTTGCCACTTAATAAGATCTATTCATTTAAAAATGACAAACTTAAGCTAACTTTACTGTTAGAGGAATATTAACCAATTTTAAATTATCTCCCAATTAAGATTTTAATTGCCTTTAAATGAAAATTAGATCATTAAGTTTTTGGGTCTTTTAACTTGTTGATTGGTTCCTTAATTAACTATTTGTGTTGGTTCCTACTGAGCTCTTAGTTATTCGGTTTCCTACTACAATAAGTTGATCGGTTCCTTATATAAGTTATTCGTTCCATGCTAACCCTTAGTTGATCGTTTCCTACTAATTTCTCCAAGTTGTTTCGGTTCGTAACATGAAGCAAGTTGTTCGGTTCCTAGTATCTATGTTGTTCCGGTTCCTTTTAACAACTAGGTTGTTCGGTTCCTTCTAGTAAACTGAGTAGTTCGGTTCCTCTTAAACAAAGTTGTTCGGTTCCTTCAAGTAAGCTGAGTAGTTCGGTTCCTAATAAACAAAGTTGTTCGGTTTCTACTGTCAAGACAGTTGTTCGGTTCCTACTGTTAAAACAGTTGTTCGGTTCCTACTGTCAAGACAGTTGTTCGGTTCCTTCTACAACATAGTTGTTCGGTTCCTACTACCTTATAGTTGTTCGGTTCCAACGTAAGTGGGTTGTTCGGTTCCTACTACCTTATAGTTGTTCGGTTCCAACGTAAGTGGGTTGTTCGGTTCATTTTTGTCATTTGACAAACAAGTCTTTGTAGACACTCACATATGTTTCTTTAGCATATAATGAGTTAAAACTATCATGAAGATACTAAGAGAACAACAATTAAGCCACAACACGTCAAGTATGATAAAAAACGAACCATTTATAACAACTTTAGCATAATCACACAACGAACTACCAAACATTGGTGAGAAATTAAAATAGCCAAACATATCAACTAAGAGGAAAATGAACTCCCTAACACAGAACCCAGAAACATTCTACATTATTTTGAAAACCCCTAAATTTTCGAGCAAACAATTGAGTATAACTAATTCAAAAGTTAATGATACAAAAAACTGTATTAGACATATCTTCTACACTCCAACGCGATCATAACCCCTCAGTTAATTTGAAGATTTATACATCTTTGAATTTGATGAACCCTGATTTGAGAATTAGGGTTTTTGAGCTCAAATCTTAATTACTTCGAGTTATGAGTTATTTAGGAGGAGTAGAACGAGATTTTAATTATACCTTATGGTTGAAAACAACTCGAAATGATGCAATGAAGGTTGGCGATCGAACGAGTGAAAGGGAGAAAAAATTTTAAGTTTAGTGTGTGTATGTGTGGTGAAAAAGGATGGTTGGGTGGAATGATATAAAACAATTTTTGTTTTTGACACATTTAGCCCTTCTTTTGATACCCTTTTATTTTGCATAGCAAAGTTTTATAAGGCATATACAAGATAAACAAATAGCACAATAGTCCTAAATTTATCCAATCATACCTATAGACATAATTTGCAAAGTAGTCCCTAAACACATAAACACATAGTAATTAAGGGGCATACATAAGCTAAACTTAATTAAATTACGCTTAAGAAATTTATTTCGTTATTGTTTTAAAAAGGCCTATTTCCCTTAAGCACATTTTATTATGAAGAAGATATTTGACATTTGCTCCCCCTCAAACACTGATCCGTTTTCTATTTAAAGAGCTGCAGTCTTTGTTTGAGAAGACGAATGTCATTGAAAAAAACATTTTCTGATGAAGCAATGTTAAATTTTTGAAAAACAACAAACGCAAAAAAAAATAAGATTTCTCTTATTTTAACACATAAGTGCACTGACGCGTACACTTATGGAAATATAAGAAGCACAGGTTGTGATGCAAAGTAATCACAAGCCTTTGACTCTGGTCATAAAGTAGACCATGTGCCCGAGAATAAAGTTCCCTGTTGAGAGGTCAATTAATCCTTTTTGACGAATACTTGCCTTTAAAATGAGGTCCTGGTTACTATCTGAAATAATAGCAAGCCATTTGGCATGTTTTGAAAACATTTGAAACTTCTGTTCGAACTTCATTTACAGCCTCGTATCATTATTGAATGATATTTCTAATACCGTAAATGTTATCGATTTTCAGAAGACATGCCTTGTTGCCTCTTTTTATGATTTTTTTTCATTTTTATTTTTTTCTTGGTTTTATAGATTTTATAGTTTTGTATTGTTATATTCATAAAAGTTTTCTAAAAGAAAAAACTTTTGGTTTTTTTATGTTTATGTTTATAGAATAGAATTACAGGATATGTAATAGAAACCACCACTATTCATCAACTTCATCTGCTAATTGTTCAGAGCTCCGGCTAAACTCCGCATCCCAGCTGTTGATCAGAAATTCAATTCTTTCTCCGCCAAGAGCTTTAATGTAGAATGTCTGCTTTGTTGATACTCGTATTAACAAAGTAAAGTTTTGGATAACCCCATCTCAACAAGCTTCCTTGATAAGTGAATCTGATGTCTATAGGCTTGATCTGGAATTTTGAATGTTGTTGTGTAGCATAAGCAAAGTGCTTTGTTATCAAAGTACATTGGAATTTTGTTGACAACTCAAAATCCACTATCCGGAAGTTTGTGATCCTCGCCAAAGGATTTGAGCACAACAACCCGGACAAAGCAATATATCAGCTCCGTACTGGAATTATCGCAGCGCTTTTCTGCCTTTTTGATGATCAACTGATAAGTCTATCTCCCAAAAATTGCATATTACCAGATGTGCTATGGTGTGTATCTTGACAACCAGCATGATCCGCATCTGCAAATGCTGTTAGAGCAATCGAATAATCCTTCGGATACCATAGTCCCCGATTAACGGTTCCTTTTAGATATCGAAAGATCCTTTTTACTGCATTTAAGTGCTTTTCGGTAGGCCGAGCCTGATACCGGGCACACATGCATATAGCAAATTGTAGGTCAGGTCTACTGGCTGTGAGATAAAGGAGGGTGCCTATCATACCACGATAGTGTGATGGATCAACGGCTTTCCCTTCTTTATCCTCATCCAGTTTGGATTTCTCCACCATGGGAGTATCCATTGGGTCACAAGAGTCAAATCGATTTCTTTAAGGATTCACAAGGGCAATTTTGAACTGGAAATAAAGATGCCTCTAGGACTTTTAGAAATCATAGTCTGAGGAAAATGAATTTTGCCACATTGACATCTTAAATTTTAAACACATGATTATTAGAAATAGGTCACAAAGTATTAAGTGTAGATTCAACAAAGAATGATATCATCGACCAAATATTTATACCAGAAGTAGTTCCTTGCCGTCTCGCGTAGAACAATGTGGGATCCACTGAAACCTTTTGGAGAATCTTTGAGAATCACGAACGAAGAAACAACATGTCATACCACGCCGTGGAGCTTGATTCAACCCATAAAGAGATTTTCTTAGCTTGTACACGGATTTGGTTATCTTATCCACAAACCTATTCATACGCTGGCTAACATACAACATCTCCCGCAGATTACCATTCAGAAACGCATGATCATTCACATCCATTTGGTAACGACCAAGTTCATATGAGCATCAAAGCGAGAAAAATCCTTATAGCCTCTATCTTGTAACTAGACAAAAGACTCTTCAAAATCCGATTCCCACCTCTTAACGTAACCACGATGCACTAATCGAAGCTTTGATCTTTAGTAAAACCTCCCAGTTCGTCTATTTTCACTTGTTATATCCCACTTCAAAGTAAATAACCAAAACTTTATTTGGTCGGGTACGAGCTCCTATACTTCAAGACATTCAAACTCATTGATTCTTCTGCATTGCTTTGATCCAGCAAGCTTTAAGTCAAGCATCTTCATACTCCTTGGGTTCAACAGACAGTGAGGAAAGCATCATATAACAAAAAGAGCTTGCTTATTAATTGCAGCTTGTGGAAACTGGTCTATGTGATGTTCAACAGATTATATTTTTCAAGTGGGTGATCCTAGTCCTATTTTTTATGAAGTCTACAGAAATTTGGTGATAGGGAGGCACATTTGTATAAATAGAATCTGACGATGAAAATTGATCAGAAGGAACTTCTGGAATTGGAATACCAAAGTACGGATCATTACCCATATGTGCAACTTCAATATCATGATTGTCTTCTTCAACATCGTTAGGAATGACGGGAGGTTGGGTATCGGTGTTTGTTTGAGAGTTCTTGGTGATGGTGCATCTTGGTCAACTATAGTTGTAGGAATGTGAACCAGTTTGATACAGCGGTACAGTAGCTCAACTTCATCCAATTAGAGCAACGACTTCAGGGGCTGGGTGATCAACACTAGTTGGGGGATTGAGTAACTCGCCGAACAACGGTTGAAATAACATATCCCAGTCAGTTCTCGAAGGTGGTACAAATGGTGTTGAAGGAGGAGGGTTTGGTACGAGACCTGAACTGATTGTTGTAAGAGTCATTTCATAAAGTGCGGGTCGTGAACTGCTATGTTCAGAAGCCATCGCAGTCAGCTCATCAAAATCTACATGAATTGTCTTAATGATTCATCTGGTACGTCGGTTGTAAATTCAAAATGCTTTCTTCGTTGGTGCATAACCAATGAAAATACCAATATCAGCCTTTGGTTGTAACTTGCCCAAATTCTCACTATCATTCGTTAGATAGCAGAGTGCACCATGTATGAAAGATAAGTCGGGAAGTTTGTCATGTAAAAGCTCATATGGTGTTTTTCCGTGATGAAGGCATATAGATTGAACAATTTTTGGGTGTAAACATGCGGTAGCCCACTGCTTCAGCCCAAAGAAAATAACAGAGCTTTGGCATAAAATCCACCATTGTGCGAGCAGCTACATATTAGCATACAGATTTGTCTTTCAATGACTCCATTTTGCTATGGAAGCGAGCTATATATGTATCGTGACAGATTACTAACCTTCTCCTAATATTCACAGCAATGTTTGATTAACAAATTCAGTTCCATTAGCTGGTCTAATACGTCAACAGGTACTTTCAGCCGCATTTGGATACATCTAAGAAAACTTGATTATGAAATTTGGAGCTTCATCTTTTGATCTTAAGCACTTAACCCATGTAAATCGTGAGTAATCATCGACAATGACGAGGGTGTACTTCTTTCCATTAACACTTGCGACACGCATTGGTCCACAAAGATCCATGTGTAACAGATAGATTTTTTCTTGATTGGTGTCTTAGCTTAGGTTTTGTAGGGTTTCTTCTTGGCTCTTACCATTGCGTCCCCATAAGCAAACACAGATGGTCCTTTTCAAATTTAAGCTTGGGAAGACCTCGCACAAGACCATGTCTAGCTAAATGGTATGATTGCAACCAAAAGTTTAGAAGAGACAAAGTCGAGCCATAGCCAGGACTTAGGCCCTTTGAGGCCTTAACAAGAGAACAATTGGAGAGGAACGCATCTGACACCAAGAGAAAACAGTAAATAGAATTTGCCTCGAGATTCAGTCAATAAATCAACACCTTCTAAATTATGAATGAAGCAGGTGTGTTGACGAAAAGCAACCTCAAGGTTCGAATCACAAAATTGCCCAACGGAGAATAAGTTGTGTCCAAGTCCTTCCACATAGTAAACCCTATATCGTAACATTCAATTTGATAAATCACCAATCCCAAAATCTTTGCACATGAATCATTTCCCAATTTGACTGTACCCAAAAAGTTGTTTGACGAATTGGTGAGTTGAGAGCGGAACTCCGTCTTAATCTAGAGCAGCCGTAGTCCAAATACCAAAGGACAATTTGGATGACCTGCATGCATTAATGAAGGAAGTATGGAACATCAAAATTGAAATTATGGATCCCCAAGATTTATTGGGTTCCTTTTTGTTAGCAGATACAGATTGAAGAACCTTAGATTTGCTAACAGGAACATTAGTTTTAGAGTTCCTAGGTTTCCGTGAATAGACCAATGTTACAGCAGGTTTAGATGTTTCATTATCTAGAACAACTGGTTTCCTAAGGGGCGCTTCAGTAGTAGTGGTAATCCTAGTTAAAGGGCACGCATTTCCTACGATAGTGAAGGTCCGACCAGTAGGTCTCCAAATATATCCAATAGTTGTAAACATCTTTCCTGTTGGTTTCCAAACTTTTCTCTTTGTTTGTTTCTTAGCAGATTTAGATTTTGCACGAGCATTCACATTATTGATATAATCAAGAACACACAAATCATGATTATCAGAAAGCATGCAACCATTACACTTAACACATTTAAGTTCAGAATTAGCATTAAGCTTGGAATGCTGCACATGAGCAGTTCCTTTAGGTGCAACAACATGATCTTTATTTTTCAAACTAGATTTAACTTTCCTAGGGTGGGCTTCTACTTTATTCATCTGAGTACTACTTTGTGTTTGCAGAATCTTATCTTTCTTTGTATTGCCTGAAGGCTGTGATCCGCTAGCACTAGTAGATGGTTTTACTCCTGTAGAAGACAACATAGGTTTGTTAGAAGCTAGGTTTGATGTAGAGGCCTTTTTTGTGATTGTGTTTCTTGAGGATGTGACGGGCTCAGTGAATCTAACTCTTTTGACTTTATTCATTGGGGTCACAGCCACTAATTGTTCTCCGGAATTGTTGATACTAGGGCAGGTTTTACTGATTTTTGAAAGCAACTCCTGAATTAGTTTAGTATACTTACAGGCAGATTCTAAGGTTGGATCTAGGGGATAGTTTGCTTTAATATGATCGACTAGATCCCTAAGAACTGCAGCTTCTTCCTGAGTGTGCTTAATATAGGCAGAGTGAGCTGACCTTTTGTTCAACAATTTAGGGGTTATTGGTTCCGTATTAATCTCTGGATCACTAGGATGATGTGTAACTTCATTATTAGCTAAATCTTTTCCTTTGAGTTTCCTCAATTCATCCTTGAGAGTTGTAATTACCAAAACTTTTTCTTGAAGACAAGCATTTAAATCAGAAATTTCCACAGACTTTAGATTGACTTGATTAGTTAAGTCAGCACATTGTTCTTTTGATCGAACACGTGCTGGTTTAATCGAGTCATAAAGTTGCTTATAGGTCTGTTTCAAATGCTCATTCTCAGCAATAAGCTTTGTCACCCTATGATCCAATTCAATATTTATGGTTTCAATCTCTTCTAAGTCCTGTTTGATCTTATCCTTATCCATATTTCCACTGAGAGATTTAATTCTCTCTTTCAACTTCTTTATGACCATGTCTTTCGCTTGGGACTGAGCTTTCAATTCATTTAATTCAAACAATTGATCAAAACTTGGAGCACTTTGGTTTGAAATAGAATTGTTCCTTTGAAAAGTTTCCTGATTAAGTTGAGTATCAACTTCTAACGAAATGCAATGTTTTTCAAGAGTGGTAAACCTTTTGAACAGTTTATCGTAAATCTCTTTTTCAACAAAATCCTTTTGAAGCTCAGTCTCAAGTTTGAGACACTTTTTGCATTCATGCACATTCACAGAGGCAAAATCCACAGAGGAATTTGCAATCAAGTTCACAATATCTTTGCATTCCTCAATTGAAGGCCAAATAAGTAGACCACTTTCAACGGATTCAAGGATCATTCATCCATTTTGTCTGTTTAGCATGTATAACTCCATTATGCTTTTCCAAGAGTCATACATATCCTTTTTCAACATAGGTGAACGATTTTCGGCACCCGAGAGAATTGCTTTGTCAGCAAGAGTCGTCATTGAGAAATGTGTATGTTAATTGATTACTTGGTTGATCGGACGGTGGTAGAAAATAATTATGTTTAATTAAGTTGTCTTTTACATGTTTTAATTAATGAAACTACACGGAATTTTACAATTCTTGACAAAACTGGGAAAACAATTGAATGTTTCACGGGATTTTACATGTCACCGAAATAAACCGTATAATTTTGAAAAACTTGAGTTGTTCGGTTTCCACAAAAGCCAAGTTGTTCGGTTTCAACTGGAGTCAAGTTGTTCGGTTTCCACGTACTCAAGTTGTTCGGTTTCAGGTTGTTCGACTTGAGTTGTTCGACTCAGTTGTTCGACTTGAGTTGTTCGACTTCAGTTGTTCGACTTCCACTACTACGAAACCCAAAAACTTAAAAATTCAAAAAGACACCTTTTTGATGATTGTTTTGAAAAAATACTTGTACAACTAGTGTTACTAAACCTATAGGAACAAGAAAAATGAACACTTTAAGGTTTTTAAGCCGAAAAATTTAAAATCAAGATTTTGCTCTTTATAAGATTTTCGAACACAAAAATGTAACAAAAATGATATTTTTCTTGATTCTAAGCTTGTACACCTATATCATAAAGATACTAGATCAGATTTACCAAGGTAAATAATCCTTTAGTGTACATAAAAGCTTTGGAATCAAAGAAAGAAAATAAAGGACGATTTTTGCTTAAGATACTCGAACCAAAAACAATAAACACAAAAACTAAACACACCACTCCATGGCTCTTGATACCAATTGAAGAATACAAGTAATCTTTGATATGAGATGGGAAGGAACTTAGTGAGAGAGAGTGGAAGGAAGGATGTATTCTAGAGAGAGAAAGTAAGAAACATATAATGCATAAATGAAATGAGAATACAAAACCAACCAACACCCTCTCCAATGCATGGAGAGGGTATTTATACCCTAATGAAGGCTGGCCATAGGCCTTGATGGGCTTTCCATGGGCCTTGGGCCATGTTAGCTTATGTTACTAAACATATGAATAACTACGGGCTAAGACTAATACATATTGGAAGTGACCGATACTTTTCTTGTTTCTAACAGTGCCTGCACTTCAATAAAGACCACAAAGGATCAAGGATCAATACACCGTATCCAGAGGAGTCTATACGCCGTATTCAAGTTATGGTAATAAAATATTCTGGAAGATATCGAACGTGATCCCTACTCCAAGAAACCCCTGATACGCCGTATTGACCTCGGTCAATACGCCTTATTAACCAAATTCCAGACCTTATAAATAGAAAACCTAAAAACGGGGTTTCAGTGTGCTAAATCATATTTTCGATACCGAAACTATAAAAGTCAATTTTCAGAAGAGAAGAAGAGGTCTTGCAACGTAATTAATTCCATAGGAAACAACTTGTAATCTCCTATACTCTTGTAATCGTTCAGTTTTTGGTATCATTCGTTAACTCGGTTAGTTTACCTTGGCTAAATTATTATTTTTGTATTGATTATGACGTTTGAAGGCTAATACCTTTAGGTATTAGCCATTATTATGAAGATCTGAATGTTTAGTTTGTTTATCTCGATTGTTTAATTTATCGTTGATTGCTTGTTTATGTTTATCAGTTTATACTTGTTTACGTGCTTTTGTATGCGACCTATCATTCAACTGGATCTAGTGATACGGACCAAGTAATCTAGATGACGGGATGACTCTTCATATAGTAATTTATACATCTAGACCAATAGGATCACAAATAATAACCTATCTTTGCCCTTAGATTGTGAGCTTAGTTGGACCGGCAGGTGACCCTTGGGATCAACGAGTACGTTCTTAATTAATTGGTAAAGACTTGGTTAGTGGACTACTAGTGTATGAATTGCCTTTAAGCAGTAAGTGGGTAAAGTCTCTATGAGCTAGGGTTTAACAAGATCACCATTGCTTTAATCCCTAAGATAGATTATAATCAGCAAATAAGAATGCTTTATGCGAATATTCTTCGTATCCAGGTCTTAGAAAGAAGTACCGCGTAAGTCTTAAGAATGATATGCCACCTTGAGATAAGTAATCATTGCACTAAATAAACAAACCAACGTTCTAACTGGATTAATAATGGTTAATATAATTTTCTTATATTTGGCTAGACTGCTTTTTTATCTTCTGTTAATTTTCTTGCGTGTGTTTTAGTTTCTTAAGTTGATTTCAGTCACCATAAAAGCTGTGCCAGTCTCTCAAGCTGAAAACCCCCTTATCCATTAGATTTAGGATTAACTGTCGGTAACCCGATAATCACTTCACTTCATACCATGGTACACGAATTCAAAAGAAAATAGAAGGAAGATAAGAAGAAGTTTAGAGAGAGAAACAAGAGAGAGAAAGTAGAGAGAAAAAATGGAATGGTTGATTACTAGTAAAAATTACAAAGTGAACTAACACTCTCTCCATCCTTGAAGAGGGGTATTTATAGTTAATACATGAGGCTTGCATGCCTATGGTATTTCTACGGGCCAGGCTCGGGATTACTTGGGCTTACATCCGATACACGTGGCCGATTAGCTTACATAAACGAGCCTGTTTACCCATTTTAGACTATTACAACGTTACATAATTGAATGACCAAGACTTAATATTCTTAATGAACAAACTTCCTTGTTCGACTCAATATTTGAGGCTAACAATCTCCCCCAAAGTGAGTTCATTGTAACACTCCTTCGTGAGTTCAATGAGATTGCTTTTGTCGTTAAGGTCTTGTGATCTTGGTCTCTGTCTACGTTGTAGGCTTGTTCCTTCATGCTTTGCGATCTTTGATCTTTAGCCTTTGTCATTGTCTTTCGACTTTGTCTTTATGTCCGAGATCTTTAAATCTTTATCCTTTAGTCTTTATCGTCTTTGCTGCCTTGCGATCTTGTGTCTTGACCAACATGCTCATACTTTGCATCATCTTGAAAGCTTGCTAACAATCTCCCTTAATAGACTTGATATCTTAAAGGAAGATCATGTATATCAGAGTTTACGGAATTCTTTGTCTTTAAATCTTGAGCTTTCTTGATTCTTGAATCTTGATGCTTATAGTATGTCTTTGTAGTTTAAGCATGAGCATGTGGTAATGAATTTGACTTCAACTGGAATGGGATACCGCTACCATCATGTAACCTGTAAGTTTACGTTAGTGATAATCGACATATATGGACGAGAGTGTCTTTGTCACTTCGTCGAATAAGGTTGCAATAACCACGGTTCCTCGTTAATCAGTATAAATACTGCCTGTGATCAGATAGAATTCAAATGAATCTTCTTGACACGGTTTTGCAGCTACACTAGCCGTTCTCATTATGGAAGCGTCTCAAAGCAGACAACACGGTAAGAGTGAATCAGATAGTTACTATCTTTATGATTAAACCGTCAATTCATTTACTGGAAAAAGTTTGATTCACATTGAATCGCACCATCGTTTCTTTCCAGTTGACACAAGTTCGATTCATATAGAATCTCGTAAGTCACCTACCAAGAGCTTGTTTGATGTTGGCTCAAGCAGGATTTCCATCTTCACTATGAATACTTAAGTATCACTCGGATGTTCTGGCAATACCACAAGGATAATGCGTAGGACTCTTATTAACAGCTTGTGAACTAATTTGTGTTCAACAAGTGGTTGTCATGAAATGTGTCCTATTGAGATTTATTTATTGATCTCTTGGCTCTAGACTCGATTAGTGCATTTTGGTTTTAGTACTCAGAGGCTGGAGCAGACTGCCACCTATTCAATATCAACTAACTCGGAGTGAGAAAGTCAATAGAAGTCGTGTGTATTTCCGTGACAAATGAGACAAGTTTCTATTGAGAGAAACTCGAATGGCTGGGAAAGGTTGTGCATTGCATCACTGGGTCTATGATGTCGTTTTCAATATCAGAATTCATCTTTGAAAAAACCGATAGATTATGAATTAACCTAGTTTCTGCCTAAGGTGTAGGGAGGGCTGCATTGTTTTCACCCTTTATCCATACATTTTTTTTATTCTTCAACCCCTTCAATGCTTACCAAGACATCATTACTAACACCTTGTTGTGATTGTTCCAGTGTTAGCTTAATCTTAGTCAGCATTATTCCCTTATACTCATTCATCTCCAATCATACCTAAGGACTGCTATTTCTAACTATGGAGTATCCTTGGGTAGATCCCTCCGGTTCTGGCTGGATCATTGGACTAAGACCTAACCTAATCACCTTATGACTTCAGAATAGTTGTGAATTAAGATGTTGTTGGGTATAAGATCGTAACCATAAAACCTTTTCCGAAGAGTATCAAGCACTTTGAGTCGATTATATCACTTATTATTTTCAAGATCACATTTTAATTACATTTCTCTACTTATTTTAAATACTAATTCACTTAGTTTTTGAAATACCTTGTGATTAAAATTTGTCATGCAAATGTTGTGGGAAAAATATTATTATACTTAGCATGAATTATATGGAACATTAACTTGCTCCCCCTTAATTTTACATATGTTTGACACCAAAAAAATGATATCAAGTTGTAAAATGAATATAAAATTGAGGGTTAGCATTGTTGAGCATACAATTTTGAAATATTATTAATTGTCATCGAAGAATTCTTGAAAAATTATGCTCAACCACTTAATCATCTTATAACATTCAATCTATTGAGTAGTCATTATTATTACTGAGTTGTTATTAAGACATTTTTTATAATGTTTTGAATACATAAAAATTGTCGTGAGATGATGTATCCAAAATCATTAAAACTTTGTTTTTTGAAAAACTCCCCCTCAAACATTGACTCATTTTGAAAATATCATCAAATGTAAAAGAATTGTCTTGTAAAACTATATGAGGGATGGAGTGTTGAACACACAATTTTGAAAAAATATGGATCGTCAGTGAGAAATTCTTGAAAAATTATGTTCAACATTTTGAAAAACCAAATGTTAGAAGACTTCTCTTCTAACTCTAAGGATAATCGTACTTATGCGTACACTCTCCTTTGTCGTTCGGGTCCGAGTTGCAATCTGAGAGTGATTACAAGTCATAAAGAAAAATTAGAAATGACATGTTTTTAAAGCATTTGAAACTCCTGCTCGAACTTCATTTACACGCCCGTGTCGATGTTAATCAACATTTCTAGGTGCGTAAATATTATCGATTGCAAGAGACATGTCGAGAAGATTCTTTTTGTGAAACATTTTCTGATTTTTTGATTTTGTATTTTCTTTTCGAAGTTTTATATTTTTGTATTTTTCTTTTTTTATATGTTTTATATTTTATATACAAAAATTAAAAGAAAATAAAATAAAATAAAAATCAAGAAGTAAGTAAACATTGAATCCCCTGGGACTTTGGTCTAGTAGATATCTCTTGTATCAAAGTTGTCCCATGTATCCTTGGTCTCCCAAATATCACATTTTCTTTTATCCACACCTTGATTCGTTCCTTCTTCAGATTGAAAGGAGTATCTGCATTCAAATCAAGAGTTTGTTCCTCCTAAACATTAATGGATGTACCTGCACTTGAATCAAGTTTTTGTATGCATTCATGAAGATTAGTGATATCTGTACTGGAACCATGTGGTGGTTCACTGTCAACCTTGGTTGTACTAGATGTGAATATCTTTCCAGTAGGAACCCACCTAAGACCAACTGTCTTAAAAATTTTACCCGCCGGTTTCCACCTAAGACAAGATCTAGGAGTTATTTTTTTCACTTGCACAACGAAAGTCTTTTTGATTGAAAACCTATGTCCTTTTGGGATCTGTCTTTCTGGTTTATTTGTAAAATTTGTTTGTTCTACGGGTTTGGTTCTATTTGTTGTCTTATTGGATGGAACCTTAGCATGCGAGTTGACCTCATTTAGAAATTTTATTACACAATGATCATGATTTGCATCAAAGACATATTTCTGACATGTCGAGCAAATAAAATGTTTAGAGTCAGAAAAGTTTCTAGAATTCCTAGAGTGTTCTGCTATGGGCACAGTCTTTGTTGTGACGCAACTACTCTTAGGTGCATGCCAATTCCTAGACTTTTGGTTATTGATCCTAGGTTTTGGTTTGCTACCATTTGCTGTGCTTTGTGATCTAGCAGAAGGCATCACACTAGTTTTGGAATTCCTGCCTATTTCCTGTGTCTCTTTCTTAGCTTCCTCTAGGTAGTGATTATGAACCATGTCATTTGTGCTATACCTAGATAAGCCAGGTGCAATCATGTGATGAGGTTTTGCACAAGCAGATTATTTCCCCTTAGTCAAATAATGTGTAGTGACTGGTTTTGGCAAATCATTGTTCACATTAACTTGGGTGGCAAACCGTGGTTTTGAAATTCTAGGTCGCTCAGACTTAAACGCAGTTGGTTGTCTAACAACTGATTGGTTTCTATGTGGTTGTAAAACCGGTTTCCCTAAGATTGATGATTTTGCAAACTTAGTATTCACACTATTTCCTGTTAATCTTCTTAACTTATTTTTTAATGCTGTAATTGCAAATCCTCTTTCCTAAAGTTAAGCTTTGAACTCAACATTTTGAGCAATCAAAGAAGTTGTGTGTTTTATAGTCTTAGCTCTCGTTGTCTTGATAGAATCAGACAGTTCTTTGTAATGCCTTTTTAAAGTCTCATTTTCCTTAAGTAATTTAGCCATTTTATGTTCCAATTCGATGTTTATTGTTTCAATTACATCTATGTCATGTTTAACCTTAGCTTCATTACTTTTTACTTTCAAAAATTGACCATGTGACCTGCTTCTTTAAAGCTTGATTTTGATATTTATGTTCAAGATTAACACATGGGTTCCACTTCTTGAAAAATCTTTTTGAAATTGGGCAACGGTCTTTTTGAGACGACTATTTTCAGTTCAAGAGATTGGATTTGAGAGTTCAGTTGTTTGGTTATCAGTTAATTTAGCAGGCAAAGGACATGTGTCATGACATTGTTCAGCATTCTTGTCAACCTTTCCTTCATTATTGAATTCAGGTTGCTCAGTATGCTGTTGTCTAGCTGCAAAGATATTGATTTCATCAGTTGTTTTTACCTTAACCATTGGCTCTTCATCATATATGGGTCTGATATGTGCATCATCAGCATGTGCATCATTCCCTGATTGCTGCTTGTATCTGCTCTTTTGATTCTTCGCAATGATTTTTGTGTTACCAAACTAGCATTCACTGCTTTTCCTGTATCAACTTTTCACCTCTTGGTATGAATCTGTTTCATTCAAACCAGCCTGTCTTACTCTCCGTTTTGCGTGCTCTTTTATCAATCGACTTCTTAACAGATTACATGTGTTGGATCAGTGTATCACGGAATTCTAGAATCTCGAGTTGAGTGTATTATAGAAAGTAGTTGCGTGTCATTACAACATATTCATCATCCAAATAAATCTGTGACTTGATGAACATCTGGAACTGTGTCTCGGGTACTTTAAAAGCAGCCATGGATCCAATCTCTTGAAATTATTTGTTTTCAAGTTGCTTTTCTAGTTGATCCATGTTTAGGAACATTGTGCATGTGAAAGTCTCTACATCTTGTCCAAAGAGTGTCGCAAATGCGCGTTTGAATCCACACTTGGTTCGAGTTCCTTTTAAGTCATTGTTTGAAAGAAGCTTGAGGTGTCAATGAAGTTGTCAAAAACTTACCATGCAACTCTTTTTTGCTTTGTCTTGAATTTGTTGCATTTGTTGTTCTTCCAAATTCGAACACGAAGATAAAGTATCTTTCGTTTCCATTTTACCAAAAATTGTGAAGTAAAAATGATTTGTAGGATCTTAAGTAGTTAAATTGATTGTTGTTGTAGATTGAATTCAATTAACGTTCATGAGATTTTACAAATCTATGATTTAAACCGAGAAAAGAATAATCTTTTACGGGATTTTACTAAATCAAGAAGAAACCGTGAAAGAATGATTAATTGTTGTTGGTGAAATCGTTGTTTTGAGCTTTGAATGATTAACAGTTGATTAAAACACAAACATGGACTAATGGTGCAATTGAAATCTAAGTTATATGCTTAACGGTTGTTAATTATGGTTGTAGGGACTAATGGTGCAATAATGGTTCAATTTGGAGGACTAACGGTTGAATTATAAGGTATAAGGACTAATGGTGTAACGCGTTTTGAACTTTGAGGGTTAACAAGAGTTATACAGCTAACAAAGGACGAGTGGTGAGGTGGTCTTCAAGTCCAAGGACCTAAGATGTAAATTTCAAAATAAGTTTCAATAAAATAACTTCCCGCCTTTGTTCTTAGTTGTCTCCTACTTTGGAAATATAGTAAAAAAGGCAACGAAGGTGTTTGATACTCGCGGACTTGTATGGCTGTCGTCGACTAAAAACAAACACACTAAGATGATCGTTGAAGGACCGCGATGCTAATGGATGTCGTTATAAAGTTCGCGAACTACCGAAACTCGAAACCGAAAAACCGACCATATGACAAACCGCTGCCTTTTGAATGTAATCAAACCGCTACCATGTTTACAATTGGGCATAGTAATGTTTAGTATAGGCCAAGACAAATGTTAAACCGCTACCTGTTTATCAAACCTCTACGGTTCAAACCAAACCGCTATATGTCACTTTCGTTTCTTGTCTTTTTGCCAACAATACAAAACTGTCCTTATAACTAGAAATTTGGATATGTGTTCCTCCTTTTGTCCTTGTGCTCAACCCGTGACCAAAAATAATCCAACCCAGAAAAATAAGCTTTAAAATAAGCACTTTGATAGCAAATAAGCCATGAAAAAAAGGAGAACAAATAAGCTACTAAATGAGTTGAAGATGAAAGATTTAAAGCTTTTTGATTTAAACTTGGTAAAAACCTAATAACTTAGAAACATAAGACGTGAAAAAAGACTAAAATATAAGCTTTAAAAAAAACTGTATAACAAGCGAGAGCCACGCAATAGGTTGAAATATCAAGCTACGTATAGGTTTACCACAGAAAGTACAAAACTTTTAAAGATGTAAGCTTGAAACCGAAATTACTAGAAAGTTGGTTTGTAACAAGATAAGCACTAAAAAAACTGATAATCCTAAATAAGCTATTGAAATAAGCTGTTGGAAAGACTTTTTGTGTTGAACGAAATCTTTGATAACCCACATCACTAAAAGATGTAAAAAAAAACTAGAAACGTTGTTTACAAAATGAAGAAAAATAAGCCACTATTTTAAGCCATTAAAACACGTACGGTTAAAAAAACTATGAAATAGAACAAGCTGTTTGAAGTTATCAATGAGTAAACTAACCTTAAAAATCCGAAATGAAGGTTTTAAGACTAATTGATTAGAAGCCCAAATGAAAATGAAACAATGTTCAGGAGCCCAAAATAGAGAGAGAAAAAAAGTTATAATGAAAGTTATAGTGAAACAAAGAAAATTATCCGAATAGAAAAGAAAAGAAAAAAAATAGACAAATAAGCTGAATCAATAAGCTCTAATAAGCACTACCACAACGTGATCACTAAACCCACCCGAGGCTCTTGATACCAAATGTCGGTAACCCGATAATCACTTCACTTCATACCATGGTACACGAATTCAAGAAGAAAATAGAAGGAAGATAAGAAGTTTAGAGAGAGAAAGTAGAGAGAAAAAATAGAATGGTTGATTACTAGTGAAAATTACAAATTGAACCCTCTACATCTTTGGAGAAGGGTATTTATAGTTAATACATAAGGCTTGCATGCCTATGGTATTTCTACGGGCCGGGCTCGGGATTACTTGGGCTTACGCCTGATACACGTGACTGATTAGCTTACATAAACGAGCCCATTTACCCGTTCTAGACTATTACAACGTTACATAATTAAATGACCGAGACTTAATATTCTTAATGAACGAACTTCCTTGTTCGACTCAATATTTGAGGCTAACATTAACATAGGTTTAGCATAGGTTTAACATAGAATAGATTTAACTTAGTTTAGGTAACCAAAATATTAATAAATTGAAAGATTATTTCTTGCTCTTAGTGATTGACACCATACTTACCACAAAACTCCCATTTGATCGGGTACACTGCCCGTTAAAGTGTTGTTTTTGGTAAAGTTGGCAAAATATAAATTTAAAACTTGAAACATAAATTACAACCACTATAAGTTTTTAAACAGACTCTCTTAAAAGGGGTGGTCGTTCTCATATCTTGTGTTATTGATCTATGAAAGTAACGCTCCGGATATTTATCCGATGCGACCCTATTTGGAGGGTGTTACAATTACAAGCGTGCACTCCGCACTCCTAAACTCGTAATTATAATGAATAAATTATAATCCATTTGTTCTCGGGTATATCACCATTACACAAAATGCTAGATGACACTAAATCACCAACAATCCTCCCCTATTTTAGTGTAATCCTTGATTTCCCAAATAATCAAAACAAACCAAACTTATGCATAGATGAAAATGTCCTAAGAATTGAATTTTCACTTAGTATATTACGCATTTCAAATATTCGAAAATCGAGGTGTCCCATGGATTGAACCCATCAACTCGTCTGAATACTCAAAGATAATATACACACGAGTTTCTACATTTCTCCAATGTTTATACTTGACGCTTTACAAGCCATGCGTCCTTATCCATTCATGAGTATATAGGAAGCCAAAGTCCAAGCTTCTTGAAGCGGCAAAACTTCATGCTCACATAGGTAGTTTCTTTTAATCATGCCATGTGTTGCACTTTTTCAAAAGAACTATTAAGAAGATAAACTTCAACCTCTTTATCTTGCACGTCTGAACACATACTTTGGGATAATATAACATGTGTTCCAATCTCTAAGTGTGAGCTTTCCGCATTGAATTCAGCTTCTAACGTTGTATTAGAAGGGAATTGGGTGTCTCACCATTAAAGAATTTAAATGGACTTTTTAATTCCCTAACACCGACTTGTGCACTAAGTCCCTGGCTAACCTCTTTGTCAAGTGGTAAGCTATTGATAGTTTAGTTTTCACTATCACAATGAAATGAACATGGTAATTTTGATTTTAAAACATAATACCATATATTTATTAGCAAGTCCTTCAACCATTACACTTCTTTAAAACAAAGAAGTCAAAGACAACGAATCATGATGTCTAGTTGAACAAGTTGTACGATAAACTCCTTTGATCCCTATTACATCCGCACCAAGGTTATATAAATCAGTACTATGGATGTTATATTCTTCTTGATCACTATTCCAACAAACATTAATTTATCCTTATAATAGTTAAATTATTTCCGTTGCAATCTAAACCATAAACCATAAACCATGATCTAACTAATGCAATCTAAACCATAAACCATGGTTTCTTTCAAGTACTTGAGTACTCGATTTACAATAGCCAAAATACGTAATCATCGACCACTATCAGTTCGCCTAAATACACCAGTACTGGTATCTATTAGATAGATAACCGGGTCGAACATAATTTAAGTAATTTTATCTTGGCCTACTTTGGTAACCCACTGTTTACTCATAATTCAACAAGTGGATGCCTCCATTGGTAACCCATTGCTTTTGATTATATCAACAAGTGGATCAAACATGTCAAAATCACATTTGTTATTGTTAACAAATAATTCGTGTTCCAACATATATGTTACATTCATAAACATAGCATATATCAGTAGATGGAACAACCTACTAATTCAATCAACGTCATACCACTTTTGATGACGTATACTAGGTGTACCAAGCCTCTGGGCTTGGGCCACATTATTACTCGGGCTTTTGGGCCCAACCTGTCAATAACGGGCCACAGTAAAACCCAATCTCCTATGGGCCTAGGCCCCGAACTAGCTATCGTCCAGCGGATCAGTATAGACAATCCGTCCACGGTACCACCTATAGGTACGATCCGATCCAGCGGATCCGTTCAACACGATTGTCGCGGACCCTTGCCCGACAAGGGACCCACTCCGGCCACTACTAAAGTAACCGAAATACTAGGAAACCCTAGTACTAGACACCTATAAATAGGGGTCACAATACATCCCAAAAGGTACACAATTATTCTTATTCTCTCTGACATATACTCTGACAATATGAATACTTACTCTCACACCGGAGTCTAATCGTGGGGTCCGTCCCCACGGTAAGGCTAACGGTTTACTTTTAATTGTGCAGAAAATCATCACTTCTCTTGCTCTAGTACAAGATTAAGCATTCAAGTCATTTGGAGGCCCGATCCGACAAAGGACCTTGACGCTGCTAAACCCGACACGAATTTTGTACTAACAAGTGGCGCCATCCGTGGGACCCGAACGTAACCACGATACTCTAAAAAACTCACCATGAGCACTCACGAACAAATCACAAACAATCCCACGTCCGCCGTGAGGAACACAGGGGGAAGGAATGGTCCCCAGGGTCTTGAGGAACCTATGTCTGATGAGGTTCTTAGGGAAATGTGCGACAAAAATTATCACCAACTCTTGCCGCTCATCGCCGAAAAGATGCAAAAAGAAAAAGAGCAGAAAGACAAACTCAACGCGGTGAAAGCACGATTGATCTATGGTGAAGAGTCCGGAATTAAGATAAGAAGCCGTGAAGAATCGCACTATTCTGAATCCAAGACACCAACTGCTCGAACAGAACCCAGAAGAAGGCACGGAGGCGGGTATTCCCGAAGCCCATCACCACACGCCAGTGTCTTCAAAAGGCTTAAGAAGAACAGATCCCCTTCACCGCGGCCCAGGCCACGGAAAGAAGGAGGTGTGTTCAATAGGTTGGGAAGAAAGGAGCCAGCTACATCCGCGCGTCCTGATAGTCGTCAACGGAGTCCCCGAACAAAAAGAAATGAAGTAGAAGCAAGAAGGCGTCAACAAAAGGGAACACCATCTCGTACGACTAGCCAATATTCAGAAAGTGAAGATAGTGAAGGGGGTCATTGGAAATCCAAGTCAAGAAGGCAGAGATCGAACACCTATGAAGATGACCTCTCCCAGCCTTGGACATGTGAGGAAAGAAACCCTTTCACACCTCGGATCCGGCATTTTAGTCTCCCGAGGACTAGGATGCCCAGTCATGTCAAAACATACGATGGAAGTGGAGATCCGGAGGATCACTTAAAGTTATTTCAATCGGCCGCAAAAACAGAAGGTTGGGCAATGCCGACATGGTGTCACATGTTCAACTCAACCCTCACCGGGAACGCCAGAGTTTGGTTTGACAAGCTACCAAAAGAGTCGATCGATAGCTATGAAGATCTAAGGACAGCGTTTAGGGAAAACTATCTTCAGCAAACAAAGCATATCAAGGATCCGGTGGAGATACACCACATCAAGCAAAGAGACGGAGAATCTACGGAAGACTTCATGGAAAGATACAAGGCAGAAGTCCTAGACGTAGAAGGAGCTCCGGAATGCATGAGAATCTCCGGGTTTATGCATGGAATAACCCACCCGGGGTTAATCAAGCGTCTATATGAAAGAATTCCGAAGTCTATGGATGAAATTTATAGAATGACTACGTCTTTCTTACAAGTTAAGTTGCTGCATCTAGTCAACGCCGGTTAGAAAAGTATCCTCATCATGGAAACAATCAGAATGGGGGGGGGGGACAAACCGAATTTCAAGAAAGGCTTTAAAAACAAACAAAGACCGAATCGTAAGCCAGATAGATTCTCACTTCTTACAAAAATCCCAAAAGAAATTTTCGCTCTGAAAAAGGAAAGTTCAAAGCTGCCACGCCCCAATGGGAAACTACCTGCTGAAAAAAAGGGATCCGAACAAATACTGTGAATTTCATGCAGATACGGGACACAACACGGACGAATGCATGCAGCTGAGAAAGCAAATAGACGAAATGATCAAGGCCGGAAAATTGTCGCAATTCATCAGAGAATTAAAACAGAATGACAAGTCGAAAGCACCGAAAAAAGGGGAAGCGTCCGGAAAGGATAAACCTTTGGCTATACTGATGATTCAATCATGGGAAAGAGTGGCCAAGCCAGGAATACCCCAAAGCTTCTCTCCAGAGACGGCGATTTCCTTTCCACCTTTGGGGGAAGAAGACGGAACGGAGGTTCCAATGATAATCGAAGACGAAATGGGCGGGCACTTTGTGCATCGGGTATACATTGACGGCGGAGCATCCTCAGAAGTCTTATATGAACACTGCTTCGTAAAACTCCGCAAAGAAATAAGGGATCAAATGGTTTCGGCCACCACTCACCTTATCGGATTCAGTGGAGAGACCATTTGGCCACTAGGCCAAATAGCCTTGCTAGTCAAAATAGGTGATGAAGTACACTCCACCTCTGCATGGATGAACTTCATGATTATCAGGTCACCATCCCACACACAGAAGCAATAATGGCAGACGGGTATAAAGGAAAATCCCGCGTCGACATCAACAACACATGGGATGTTAAAATTCCCTGTTGAAGACGGCACAGTAACGCTACAGAGCAGCAGAGTCATTCCTATGGAATGTGCTATGATCTCCGGACCTAGCATCCACCCTCCCTCAGTAAACCAAGTATTAGAAGAAAAAATAAATATAACAATCCACCCGGAATACCCCGAGCAGACGATTGCCATAGGATCGACATTAACCTTAAAAGACTTAAATAACTATGTTCCTCGCTCAAACAAAACTTGGATATTTTCGCCTGGAAGCTGGCTGGTATGTGTTTAATTACACATACATTTCACCATTAAAATCGGACTTAAATGACCCAAAACGTACCAAAAATACATTTTATTTGTATGTTTTCCACTAATTTGTGCAATGTGTAAAACGGAATAATCCGAGAAAAGGAAAAAAATCAAGCAAAAACAGACAAAATCGAGCACGGAATGGAAAAGCTGAAAAGACAAAGTCAAATCGAAGCAAAAGTCAACAAAAGTCAAAGTCAACCCCGTCAAAGTCAACAGTCAAAGCCGATGCTCTGTGTAAGCCCATTAGTAAAAGCTAGAAGACTCAAAGCCTATTTGATTAAAAGCCTAATTCCTTTAAAAAGCCCATCAAAACTAAGTTGAGGGCATTACCAACCTGCCAACTCCTAAACTTGTAACCACACCAGACTATCACTGCAAGAGTAACATACAAGTGGAAGGGCCTATCCTGCCAACTCCTGAAACTTGTACACCATATGGAATTAATTTGCAAACGAAACACAAGACTTGAGGGACCAAACCTGTACACACACCAAACTTCACCCTGACTTAAACTACTGTATATCTTCTAAATCATTTCCCGACCAAAAACCTGTGCATCACTTTCACCTCTTTCCTGTTCACAATCCCTTCCAAAAACATCCACCATTAATCACCCACACCACCGTTTATTGAGCCACCTGTGGCAATCCCAAATGATTCTATTAAGCTAAGGAAATCAAACGGATTTGATTATTCGGATTAGTGAGCAAGCAAAGATTAAGGGCCAAGATGGACTTTGGATTCTACACACACAACAAACACACTTGTGTTCCTATCTCAGCAAGGAAACACAACCAAGAAAAGGACAAAAGAAGAAGGCAGCCAAGTCCTTAGTCGTTTTTGTATAAATAGGTCTATGTGTAAGCCATTTTCAAGGGAATAGGGTAGAAGTAGTTTAACTTGTCTTTTTAATACTCTCCAACTTATTTTTACTTAATTGTACTTTAAATTCCAAGCTTTCTAATTCTCCTTTTAAAAGTTAATACAAATTTAAGTTTTCAAGTTATATTACATTCTGTCTTATAAAGCTTAGAGTACTCAGGTCATTTCATGTTCACAAAGTGATTTCTATAAGCTCCTTAAAGCTTATACAAGCTGTGTTATGCATTAAAACTTTTTACAAAGTTTTCTTTTATAAGTTACTGTTAAGAAAATAAGAATTTCAAAGGAGCATGGTAAGTAAAGGATGGCCATGGGTTTTAGAGCTTATGGTAAGCAATAGGTTCTGTTTTTAAGCTTTTGGGAAAGCTTAATATCATTGCAAAAAGCCAGGATCCTTGTAAGTTTCTCTTTTAAATTTTGGCTTAATTTCACTGTAGCATAGCTTATTTTCAGTTTATTTATGTCTCTTTGTGCTTATTTGTGTTATCTTATTGCTCATGTTTGCTTATCTTTGTTTGTTTGCTAACTATTTTTGAAAACATAGGCTTAAATCTTTGATAATTGTTTTAAAAAGGTGTTTTTAAAAATCCTAAGGGGTGTTTGGCATAGTAGGTCAAACGGGTCATTTTGGGATAAAAAACATTTAGGTCAGTTTGGTTAACTTTGGTAAGCAATTTTGAGTGTTTTTAATCAGTTTTAAAAAAGATTTCTAAATCTTAAGGGCTGTGTTTTAAGTTTCTTTTATAAGCTATTTTGAAACTGTCATGATAAAACAATTTACATGATGCTTATTTGGCAAGTCTTTTTAATCCAACTTTGAGTCTTATGTTTTTATCATTTTGAGTAGCTAAGAGTCCTTTTAAGTCTCCTTTTCTTTTGATCAATCTGTCAACCTTTTTTTTAGTGACTTTTGCTACAAAACTGCCCATTTTGAATCACTATTACCAGATGGTTTAAATTGTGTTGATCACAATTTTTTTTTGCAAACAAGCACTTAAGAGCTAATGTCCAAAACTGTTGTAATTTGAACTTTGTGTTTTTGTAGCTTTATTGCAAGCTTATTTTCCTAAGCTCACTTTTGTCCCTTTAAACTGTCAAAAACCTCCCCTGGTGCAAAACAGCACCCTTTGGTGCCCTTTTCAATGCTTATTTTTTATCCTCACTCTTAGTTCTTGGCTTTTAAAGAGAGCCAATAAGCCCCTCTATAAGCTTATATAGGACATTCACCTTGGGAGCCCCTTTAGAGTGCTTAAAATTAGCCAGCCCCTAAGTACCGCGTATTTGGACTAATTCGTGCAGGCTACTTTAAGAGTTTATTTTGAGTTTCCTATCTTATTGTCTTTAATCTTCATAGCTTATTCTAGTTTTAGCTTGCCTATTTAGTTTAGATACTCATACAGCCCTTAGCTAGGTTCCCTTTGCTTTAGCTTAGTTACCCATATAAGCCCCTAGTTAGCTTATCCTTTTTTGCCTTAGCTTTAAAATAGTTAAGTCTGCCCCCTATTTTGTGCTTATTCACTTCATAACTTTAGCTTATTTTTATCTGCATTAGCTTATTAGGATTAGGTTTGTACTGCCCTTGCTTATTTACTCTTTTCTTTGCTTATTTTGTCTAAAAATTCAAAAAGAAAATAGCATTTGAGCCTTGTGCTTATTTTAGCATTCTGTCTGTCCTTTTTGCACTTTTCCACCGCTTATATTTTTCTGGTTCAGAAAAGAGATAAGTTATGAAAATTGCTTATCTTGGTGTGCTTAACAAGAGTGTGTAAAAAAAAGGAGTAAAAAATACTGTAGCAATGCAAAAAGAGGACTCTAACCCCTCACCTCACGTGTCAACAGCACACACTCTGTACCACATGCTCATTACTCATACCACGTCACTTCTTGCAACATTAATTATTTAAGCTCACTTTCTTTTTTTAGCTTATCATCTTGTTACTGCTTCATTATCGGGCATATTTATAAGCCAATTTTTCCAGCTTTCATTTTTCTTAGATAAAGCATCTTTCAAGCTATTTTCTATATTTTTTTGAGATTTTTCTAAAAACGTTTAGTATTTTTTATAATTTATTTTCTTTTAAACTATTTTTAATTCATAAAAAAATAAATAAAAATCAAAAAAATATTTTTCTTTTTTAGAAAATTTTCTTTTATCATTTTTCACCTAGGAAAAATAGAAAATCTTTCGTAGGGTCGTTTTTTTGCAAAATTTTACTTTTTAAAGAACGGGGTTCGACCCCGTTTTTTGTTTTTCTTAATTTTGGACCTCTGTTTTAGCTACCGTTTTTTAGTCTAGTCTTTTTTTATTCTTCATTTTTAGTCACATAGAGTAGATTAGAAGTAAAAAAAAATCTTTGTAGGGTTAATTTTTAAGAATTTAGGTTTTTGACCCCTTGTTCGGGGCTCGTGCTCTCGTTTTTTTGTTTTATTTCATAATTTTTTTAGGATATTTCTAATCGTTCTGCTATTAGTAGATAATTAGCTTCTAATCCTCTTAAACATTAATATCATTCAAATTCAACATTCTGACTAACCTGTACCGATTTTCAAGTCCCATCCCCGTTGGGGATAAACGACCCGGGAATATTCTATCATACTCCTCGGATTTCATTGATTATTTTTAGATTATCCTTATTATATATTTTATTATATATTATATATAAAGGTCTAATTTAAAGCTGTAGATTCTTGTGGCCCGCTGCCCGGGGGAGGCTGTGTGTCGATTATCCGTACTGTTTGAAACTTAGTTTTTGAAGATCCTTCATTCTTGAAGTTATTTGCTTTATAAAAAAAACCCTAAAAGTACAAAAAAAAAAAATTTTTAGTATAATTATCATTTAAAAAAAAAAACCAAAAAGATAAAAACAATATCTTTAATTACAATAAAAAATCACAATGGTAAAAAAACACCAAACATATAATACTTCAATTGAAGTATTATCCATTAATAAGTTCCCGAACTAAAGAATCAAAAACTTACCTTTTTAAAAGATAAACAAACTCAAAGAGGGGTATAAGGCGGGTTGTTCCTTGGAACTACGACCCTAAAGGAAAAAGGTTTTTAATAGCTTGTGCTTTCCTATTCCTCCGCTCCTTTGTGGCGTTTTTTCTTTTCGAAGAGTTACCGAGAAGCTTGTTGAGTATTAGGATTAAGTTGTCTTATTTCGTTGTCCGTTATTAAAATAAATTGTGAATTCATTTTGATAAACCAAAAAGAACAAAAAAAAAAAATAGTGTAAATTTTCTTTTTATATTTTAGTGCATGCGCAATTCGTTCCCAATCCCGTAATCTTCACCATCAACAACAACAAGCCCCATCGGCTTTTGTTGAACCATTTAATCTTGAAGAACCAATTGAAAATCCAGCTTCTCCCGTAGTTACGATGGACGATAATCGTACTATGGCTCAATTGCTCGAAGCACCCACCGAGGGTTACGAGGATGCCATTGTTGTGCCCGAAATCAACGCGGACAACTTTGAGCTTAAGCACGGTCTGCTTAACCTTGTTCAAAACAAGCAAGTCTTTGGACATGACAAAGAAGACCCTCATGCCTCACATCCGATATTTCAACAAGATCACTTCCACGATGAAGTTCCCGAACGTCCCGAGTACGTCGGTAAAGCTTATCCTTTTCCCATTTTCCCTCGAGGGGCAGCCCGGATTTGGCTTGAGAAAGAACCCCCTCGATTGATTCAAACATGGGATGATCTTGTTCAAATTCATCAACAAAATTTTTCCGCTCCTTCTAAAACCAACAAATCTTCGAAATGAAATCACGAGATTTCAACAAAGATTTGATGAGACGTTTTATGAAGCATGGGACCGAGTCAACGATCTTCTTCGGGCATGCCCACATCATGGATTTTCTGAGTTGCATCAACTCGATACATTCTACAATGCCTTGAACTCTAATGATCAAGATTCGTTAAATTCTGCCGCGGGTGGTAACTTTTTGGATAAGAATGCCTCGTGATTGCCTAAGAATCATTGAAAGCTAAATCCAAAGTTCGTAATTCACGTAACAAACCGGTTGTTGCAAAAGTGAGTTCGAGCACTTCTACCCTAGGTATTTCTTCCGATGTTGCTGAGCTGAAAGATATGGTGAAAGCCTACTTCATTGAATAAGACAAATCAATCTCCCAGCTCCCACCCTCACCCGTAAATGCGTTGAGGAAAGTTGGTTACTTTGTGGTGGTACTCATTCATACCAAATTCTCTCTCACCGCCACCAATACAACGTTTAATCGGACAATATCCAAGAGTACGTCTCTCAAGCCGCCGCCAGCTAACTACAACCAAGGAATACCGGTTATCCTAGCCCCGCTTGCTAATCTAATTCGATGAACCGCCTGGTTTCCTCCCGTTCAAAACAATCAACACAATCAAGGCAACATCATGAACAGTACAAACCAAAACCGGGGGAAATTTCCAATCAGCTCACTACCAACCCCCGGTATTCATCAAGGTCAAATCTATCACCTCGGGTTGTTCAAACAACCTCTGCTTATCAATCTCCCGATTATCAAGCTCCATTCCTCAAATTCAAGGTGTATCGAAGGAAGATTTTCCGAAGCCTACGTAAAGGCCAATGATGCTGTTGATGAGGAACAAGCAAACGTATAATATAATCATTAGAAGTATTTCAAGGTCAAAAACATGCAAAACTAGGTAACACCGTTACTAACCCGAAAGGTGAGGACTTGAAAGTATTTACCACTCGAAGTGGTGTTGCTTACAAAGGACCCACGATTCCTACTACTTCTTCTCCTAAAGTAGTGGAACGTGAGACCGAGGTCACAAAGGACACGATGCCTCCTACTAATAACTAAAGCCCAAAGCAAAATATCAATCTAAAAAGCACTATTTGTGTAACAAGTGAAATAATGTTTTGTGTTAAAGCAAAATGATACACACAAACCGAAGACATCCACCTCTGTGTGTCCATCATGAATCAATCTCTGAGCCCGTAAATGCTCCCGTTAGTGCTTCAATGCCTAACCAAAAAACATCAATTCCATTTCCTTCAAGAAGAAATGATGAAAGGCGTCGTGAAAAAGCTAACGACCAAATTGAGAAATCAACTAATCTTTAGAGATTTGAGGTTTTGAATTAGGTTTATCGAATGCCTTGATGCCATTATGCCAAAATTTACCTCGACTCTAAAAACCTTAATCGAAAACAAAGAAAAGTTGAGTGAAATGGCTAGAACTCCATTGAACGAGAAATTGCTCAGCGGTTCATCCACACCAATTTTACCAAAAAACTGGAGACCCCATGGCCGAATTCTTATACCATGTGAATTCTCTCGGAATTAATACATGCAACGCCCATTGAGTGCCGATCTGGCGCTAGCATTAAATCATATGCATATTCCGAAATGGAAAAATCTCTCTCTACTTGGTTGTGTGGTGTCCTCTTCCTTTCTTAAACGTCGTACTCTTCTCTTTCTCTTCTCTCTCTCTCTCTTTCCTTTCTTCTCTCCTTTCTTCTTATCTCTCTCTCTAACTCTTTCTTCATTACTTCCCGAACTAACCCCGACTTGCCAGACCTAGAACCTAAAACGGACCGTATCGATCTCTGAACTGATCCAATATCGCCGAAGATGGTCCTATGTACGTGGGAAAGTTCTAATTTCAGCAGATTTTTTGTGGTCGTAGATTTTGAACAGACCCCGAGTTACCTTTAATTCTCGGGATGAAGTTTCTTAAAGACTAGTCTTGCATTGAAAAATTTAAATACGAAGGTGAAATAAGCCTTCGGTTGACAAAGAGCCATCACATTAATCTGGACCAAACTTCGAGAATACACGGCTAATACAATCATATGACGGGCAAACCTAATTGACGTCATTGATAAGCTTGAGAAAATAACTCTCAAGAAGTTCTAGGGTTCTCAAAATTGAGTCTCGAGTGCAATACCACTCCTTACTATGAGCTAATTTGTTTTTTGTTATCTACATCTTCTCCGACTTTAACTTCCATTCGGGGACAGTGATTTTTCCTCCATTCGAAGAAGCCGACTCTTTTCTTGCTATAGATGATGATCCAACTTCACCGGAAGTTGATCCAATATATTATGACCCTGATGGGGACATTCTTCTCCTTGAAGCAAATTCCTTAATAGTGATTCCATCACTCCATTTCCGAACCAAGGAAATTATTTTCCAAAAATCAGAAAAGATCTTAAAATTTGTGAAACAAACAATGAAAAATCTTCAGTTAATGAGCCCCCTGAGGTTGAACTCAAGGACTTGCCACCTCATTTAGAATATGCATTTTTGGAAGGTAACGACAAGTTGCCCGTCATAATTGCAAAAGATTTAAAGAATGAGGAAAAGGCCACTCTGATCGAGGTTCTAAAGTCCCACAAGCGAGCATCGCTTGGAAACTTCGCAGATAATAAGGTGTATTGACGCCAGATTTTTGTACCCACAAAATTCTCAGGAAGAAGACAAACGAACCGCGACGTATCAGCATCAAAGGCGGGTAAATCTGAAAATCCATGACGTCATCAAAAAAGAGGTTGAAACACTTCTTGACGCCGGATTAATTTATCCTATCTCTGACAGTCCATGGGTAAGCCCGGTGCACTGTGTACCGAAAAAGGGTGGCATGACCGTCGTCAAAATTGAATAGAAAATGGATTTAATACGACATAACTTAAAGTCGATTGTCACCAAGGGTGATAGTGTGCATTGACATAGAAAGTTGAATGAAGCTATACCCGAAGGACCATTTTCTACTTCCTTCATGGATCAAATGCTCGATAAGACTCGAGGTTAAATCAATACTAAATTGTTTCCATCAGAAGGCTTCTCGTTGTATTTTTAGTATTCCTCATAGACCTAATTACCAAGAAAAGACAACATCTTACTTGCCCATACGGAACGTTATGCCTATCGGCCGCATGCCTTTTGGGCTATGTAATACACACGGCACGTTTCAACGATGTATGATGGCAATCTTCCATGACATGATCGAAAAAACAATGGAAGGTTTTATGATGACTTTTCATCTTGAATTGGGAGTCATTCTCTACATGCCTATCCCATGTGGACAAAATGTTAAAACGGTGTGAAGACACCAATTTGGTCCTAAACTGGGAGAAAAGCCATTTTATGGTAAATGAAGGCATTGTTCTTGGACACAAAATCTCTAAGTAGGGAATTGAGGTCGACCGAGCTAAAGTTGACGTTATCGCCAAGCTCCTCACCCGACTACTGTGAAAGGTGTCCGTAGTTTTCTTGGGCATGCCGGTTTTTACCGACGTTTCATACAAGACTTTTCAAAAATAGCCCGCCCAATGACTCACCTGCTTGAAAAAGAGACTCTATTTTTCTTCTTAAAAGAGTGTATCGAATCCTTTAATACACTTAAAAGAAAATTGACCGAGGCTCCAATTTAAGATTGCACCCGGACTGAGGACATGCCTTCGAACTCATGTGTGAAGCAAGTGACTTTGCAATTGTTGCATCCTATGCAGCGAAAAATAAGCATTCCAACAATTCACTATGACCAGACAAAACAATGACCGAAGCTCAAGGCACACTACACTACGACTGAAAAAAGAATACTTGCCGTAGTGTACGCTTTTAGAGAAATTTCGATCATATCTCATATTTGTCCAAGAGCAAGTGTATACCGACCATTCTGCTATAAATTATCTCCATCACTAAAAAGGATGCTAAGCCAAACTGATGCGTGGATAATCCTTTTGGCTCCAAGAATTTGATGTTAAACATCCGAGATAAATAACGGAGTAAAGAAACTGGCCGCCGATCATCTTATCCAGACTTTGTGGAAATCAAGATAAACTCGAGACAGGAACTCATGGAAATTTTCCTCTCGAAACTCTGGATCGTTGCTCTTCGTGTTGATAGACCCCATGGTTTGCAGATTTCGTACATTACCAGCGAAGATTTCATTGTCAAGGAATGTCATCACAGCAAAAAAAACAAATTTTTCAAAAGATGTCAAACATTAACTTCTGGGACAACCCCTTCTGTTCAAAATCTGTGCAAATCAAGTGCTCTGGCGTGTGTGCACGCAAAGAAGCTCTCGGACATACTCGAAGCTTCCACAATAGGACCCACCGGGGGACATCACTGTGCAAATTCTCACCGCAAAAAGGTCTTTGAATGCCAGATTCTTTTTGGCCCACTATTTACAACGATGCACACGAGTTGGTTAAAAATTGCAACTCGTGCCAACGACAAGAAAAACTTCACAAATGGGGTGAGATGCCTTAAAATTTCCCATCCAAGTTTTGTGAAATCTTAACGTTTGGGCATAGACTTCATGGGACCATTCCATCAACAAAAGGAAACAAATACATACTTGGTGGCTGTCTATTACTTGACAAATGGATGAAGCGAAAAGCCACCCCTCCAAACGACGCCACTAGTAGTTTGATAAATTTTTTTTTGTTTTTTTTATTTTCTTAAATCCATCTTTGCCAGATTCGGTGCCCCCTTACATTGCCATCATCAGTGATCGAGGAACACATTTTTGTCAAGATGACCAGTTTGCAGAAGGTCAAGCTTAAATATGGAGTCACGTCATCGTCTCTCCAACCGCGTATCACCACAGACAAGTGGGCAGGTTGAGGTATCGAATTGTGGCTTAAAAAGAATTATTGAAAGGACAGTTGTCGAAAATCGTGCCTCTTGGTCGGACAAACTACATGACGCTCTCTATGGAGGAGGTGAAAGGGTGTTGAAGTTTGGGGGTGTGAGAGGAGAGGGGGGATTTTTTAGGTACGTGTAGTTTTTGGTTGGGGTCCTTCCGTACAGCGTACAAACACCCATCTATCGGGTGCACTCCGTCAAGCTGTGTATATGAAGGCATGTCATCTGCCGATTGAGTTGGAGCACAAAGCTTACTGGGTCCTTAAACATGCAAACTTTGATCTCAAGACCGCTGGAGACCAACGCAAAGTTCAACTCAATGAATTAAGTGAACTGCGTGATCAAGACTATGAAAATTCTTTGATTTACAAAGAGAAAAATAAGAGGAAATTCATGACGCAAAGATTCAAAAACCGTGTTTTCACGTAGATTATCAAGTTCCTCCTCATTAACTTAAGATTGAAAACTTTCCTCCGGCAAGTTGAAATCATCCCGCAGGTCAGAACAATTACCATTGTTCAATACTTATCGTATGACCACCTTTGAGTTATACTCAAAACCCGGGCCAAACTTCAAAGTAAATGTCAACGTCTGAAGCACACTTGGAGGGGATTTCTATGCTATGAATATCCTAGATCTCCAGAACTTTCCCTAAGTATAATTAAAAATCAGGGATTGGGTCAAGCTAAGTGACCCTAAACAAGCGCTTCGTGGAGGGCACCCCATGCTTATCCATAGTTTATCCGAAGAAGTAAGTATGCAGCTATGGAGTAAATGAATAAGTGTGTTGTTGTTGTGAGGAGGCGTATTTATGCCTCTTTCCTTTTCCGTTTTGTATTTTGTATTGTATCGTTTTAGGATGTCCCGATTTTTGAAGCCTCTCCGTGCTCAGCGGATTTTTGTCCTTCGTCACAAGAGCTTCAAAATCCTCAGCTCCATTTTGGGAACCGATATCCAAATCTTATCGGGACTAACGTTTATCTTAAGCATAAATTCATAAACGGCTTATGATTTTGCGTAGATACCCTGTCGTATAAGACATTACGGACAAGTTTCATTCTATAATTAGGGGGACTTTTATTTGATTGTGCCTGTAGCCGTTGTTTTCACGTAATCTCGTTTTTACCACCAAAATTTCAAAAATTTTAAAAATTTCAAAACAAAAATATGGTTTTAAAACAATTTTGAGACTTTCCTGCTGGGTAAGAAATTACATAAATTATGACATCGATCGAGCGTGTTTGAGCACTAGCTTTTAGACTAAGCGTTCGCGAATATTCGCGAAGAACGAAAAATGATAGTGTTAAGTATGAGTTGGATGCTAAACAAGGATTATTTGGAAATCTTAAGAGCTCATGTGGGTAAATGTCGCTCTTTTTCTCCCCATAAGCTCTTAACAGATTAAATATAGCGTTGCTACTTTTGGAGATTAAACTTAAATCAATAATTTTTATAGTATATAGCAAAAACTTTAGCCTTAGTTCAAATTTATACTTGAATTTTTCAAAAAGACGTCTTCCCTATATAATAATTAAAAAAATGATGATGAAAAATGAAAAAATATAATAAATATAAACTGTGGGCTGATAAAAGTTTGCTGTAATCATCTTGCCGGCTCACAACCGATGTTACAGCCTTCTAAAAGGAACGCCCATAGTAAGAATAATAATCCGAGACTGATAAAAGTTTGCTGCATCTTGCCGGCTCACAACCGATGTTGCAGCCTTCTAAAAGGTCGAGGGTTACAATTGCATAAGTTTTAAATAATTCAAGTGTGAATTAATAAATAAAAGATATCTTTTGTTAAATTTCAAATATGCATTTGAACTTTGCTTTCTATTTTTATAAGCTAAAAGTGCATACGAAAACTAAGAGTTTATGAAACCAAGTCCTTGAGTCCGATACTAGTCCTCTTGGGGTGTCAAAAAAGCGTTCACTTTAACCGCAAGGTTTGGGAATGTGCCGAGATAAAGATCCTACATGGGAAGATCTCGCATTCAAACTAATATTCTCGGGTGAACGTGAAACATAGAATGTTGCAAACTATGATCCATGATTGAAATTCAAAATAACACATACACACTAAAGAAATAAAAATAAAATTTTCCGGAGTGAAAATTTTACAAGTTGCAATATGAGTAGTGTTTGGCATCTTAACTCATAATTGACGGTGATTTTCGTTTTAAAGTTTGGTTTGGAATAAAGAAAAGTCGGGACGATGAATTATCTTTTTTTGGGCATTCTCGATCCGAAATGCAAATCTGTTCTATGATCCTTAAAAGTTAATAAAATAACCGAAAGTCAAATGTTCTAGTTAGATGATTAATAGAAAACTACAAAAAAAAATGAGAAAATGAAAAATAACAAAAATTAAACAAATATGGTAGGAATAATGTAAATATTTTAAAAATGGTAAAAACGGGCGTTTTCGAATTTTTGATTCTCTAATTCCTCGATGAACACTTAGCTACTTTTCGGAGGATATAAGTCGAGAGGGATCGAGATTCTTAGTTTCTAAGTGCATACTTCATTAGCATTACGTGAGGACAAAAACACAATTTCTTAGTATGGGGGATTTTGGTAGTGTTTAATTACACATACTTACCCCACCCCCCATAATCCCACATTAAATCAGACTTAAATGACCCAAAACGTACCAAAAATACATTGTATTTGTATGTTTTCATCTATTTTGTGCAGGAAACGGATATCCGACAAAAGGACGAAAAATCAAGCAAAAACGCACAAAATCGAGCACGAAATGGAAAAGCGTGAAAAAACAAAGTCAAATCAAAGCCAAAGTCAACAAATTCAAAGTCAACACCCGCCAAGTCCAACAGTCAAAGCCATCCAGGAAAGCCCATTAGTATATAGCTAGAAGACTTAAAAGCCCGTTTTGATTAAAACAATTCCCTTTAAAAGCCCACAAAGAAGTTGAGGGGCCTTTCCTGCCAACTCTTGAAACTTGTACCACACAAGGACTTCACTTGCAAGAGTAACATACAAGTGGAAGGGTCTTTCCTGCCAACTCCTGAAACTTGTACACCATATGGACTTAATTTGCAAACGAAACACAAGACTTGAGGGACCAAACTTGTACACACACCAAACTTCACCCTGACTTAAACTACTGTATATCTTCTAAATCATTTCCCGCCCAAAACCTGTGCCATCACTTTCACCTCATTTCCTGTTTACTTCCCTCCAAAAACATCACCATTAATCACCCCACACCCACATGGGTTGATGCCACTGTGGCAATCCCAAATGATTCTATTGGGCAAGGAAATCAAACGACTTTGATTATTCGGATTGGCGAGCAAGCAAAGATTAAGGTCAAGATGGACATTGGCTCAACAACACAAAACAACAAACACACTTGTGTTCCTATCTCAGCAAGGAAACACAACCAAGAAGAGGACAAGAGAAGAAGGCAGCCAAGTCCTTAGTCGTTTTTGTGTTATAAAAAGGTCTATGTGTATAGCATTTCACGGGAAATAGGAGTAGAAGTAGTATAACATCGTCTTTTTTAATACTTTCCAGCTTATTTTACTTAATAGTACTTTACATTCCAAGAGCTTTGTATTCTTCCCATTTAAAAGTTTAATACAAATTCAAGTTTTCAGTATATTACATTCTGCTTATAAAGCTTAGAGTACTCAGTCATTTTCATTTCACAATTATATCTATAAGCTCCTACAGCTTATACAAGCTTGTTATGCATTAAAAACTTTTACATAGTTTTTCTTTATAAGTTACTGTTAAGAAAAATATAGATTTAAAAGGAGCATGGTAAGTAAAGGATGTCCATATGGGTTTTAGAGCTTAGTAAGCAATGAGGTTCTGTTTTTTAAGCTTTTGGGAAAGCTTATATCATTGCAAAAAGCCAGATCTATGAGTAAGTTTCTCTTTTAAATTTTGGCTTAATTTCACTGTAGCAGAGCCTTATTTTCAGACTTATTATGTCTCATTGTGCTTATTTGTTGTTATCTTAATGCTCATGTTTGCTTATCTTTGTTTTTTGCTAACTAATTTTAGAAACAATAGGCTTAAATCATTTGATAATTTTTTAAAAAGGAGTTTTTTTAAAAATCCTAAGGTGTAGTTGGCATAGTAGGCGTCAAACGGTCATTTTGGGATAAAAAACATTTGGGTCAGTTTGGTTAACTTTGGTAAGCAATTTTGAGTGTTTTTAATCAGTTTTAAAAAAGATTTCTAAATCTTAAGGGCTGTGTTTAAGTTTTCTTTTATAAGCTATTTTGAAACTGTCATGATAAAACAATTTACATGATGCTTATTTGGCAAGTCTTTTTAATCCAACTTTGAGTCTTATGTTTTTATCATTTTGAGTAGCTAAGAGTCCTTTTAAGTCTCCTTTTCTTTTGATCAATCTGTCAACCTTTTTTTAGTGACTTTTGCTACAAAACTGCCCATTTTGAATCACCATTACCAGATGGTTTAAATGGGTGTTGGATTCCAATTTTTTGCAAACAAGCTCTTTAAGAGCTAATGTCCATCTGTTGTAACTTGAACTTTTGTTTTGAGCTTATTTGCAAGCTTATTTCTAAGCTCACTTTTGTCCATTTAAACTGTCAAAAACCCTCCCCTGGTGCAAAACAGCACCTTTGTTGCCCTTTTCATTGCATAATTTTGATTCCCCCCCCCCCCCTCACTCTTAGTATTCTTGGCTTTTATTGAGTGCCAATAAGTTTTTTTTGGTGTTTTGAGTTTGGGGGGGGAGGGGTTTACACCCTCTATAAGCTTATATAGGACATTCCCTTAGGAGCCCCTTAGAGTGCTAAAATTAGCCCCTAAGTACCCAAATTTGAACAAATTTGGCATGCTTAGTGCTTAGAGCTTATTTTGATTCCTGCTTATTGGCTTAATCTTAGAGCTTATTCTAGTTTTAGCTTGCCTATTTAGTTTAGATACTCATCTGCCTTAACTAGGTTCCCTTTGCTTTAAACTTATTTCCCCTTATAAACCCCTAGTTAGCTTATTTTTTTGCCTTAGCTTTAAAATAGTTAAGTCTGCCCCCCCCCCCCCCCATTTTGTGCTTATTCACTTCATAACTGTAGAGAATCGTTTAGCTCGTCTAGGATATAATAACATTGATTAATATAAAGCACAGAGGAATAACAATAAGAACAATCATGTTATGAACAAGTTTTTTCCTATTCATTACGATTCCATATTGCCACCACTATAAGTTGGGGCTACACCAACACATGGTGTACTAACTAACTAACTAACTAACTATGGTGTACACACACACACACCTTTACTATTCGACTCTCATCAGTCGATGTTTCTATGGATTAATTAAACTAAACACTCTTTGAACTCGTTTATATAATAGAGACCAAAAGACGATACAAGAATTCTAATCAATACCACATTAATGCCATAATAATCATTAAGTCCATCATTAAGTTACATCTTTTAACTTGCTCCAATCATATAAGTCCATCATTAAGTTACATCTTGTAACTTCCAATCTGTCGATTAATTCCTTCTTGTTTCATTCTTTTTTCGTTTGTCCATCAAATCTATAATTCCCTAACAATCTTCCCTAATTGATGATAGACAAAACAAACAAAGTCTGTACTAACTTCCATCAAAAAGCCAAAGCTATCCCCTGAAGTTGAGAAGTAATCATCTCTCCCTGAATAAACAAAATCTTCCTTTGTATATAGCTTCCCTTAACTTATGATCATGCACCAACATAATAAGTTGCAAATCAATAAACCTGTAATCTTCTTCCCCTTTTTGTAATCATCTAATAGGGGTCTTCTGTAGAAATGCAACTTGGATCATAAAAGCTACAAACCATATACCACAACTACTAATCCAGCCTTCCAATACTCAAAATACCCTCCATGAAGCATAATTACGAAAAATAGACTTGAGCAGTAGAAAAATAACTAGCAGTATAAAAAAGATTCAGCATTTTATTAGTAATGAAACACTTCCCCTAATTGTGCATGTAGAATGGTTAAACATGTTAAAAATAAGCTTCCCCTGAAACCCATAAGTTTAACCATCTCTTGAATCTTAACTTTGTAGGCTCGATGTAGTGGATCACTGATGAAAAAAACCGAGATAATGAATTGTGATGAAGAAGTAGAATCTTCCAAACTTGTGTCTATAATCTCACAATCACGTGAATTTCGGAACTTATACCAAGATCAAAAATAATAAGTAGACCCTTGCTAACCCCTCATTTACATAATCCCCATCTTCTATTCACCAGCTTTCGAATTAACCTGACTAAAGGATAGCAAATGTGAGCAATTGAGCACCTTAAGACAATCACACATCTTAGCTAGATTCGTCAGTACTTCAGTCACAAACACGTGTTATAAGCACGAACAAGTTACCTCATGCTAAAAGGTATGATAAGAACACAGCATCTTGTAGAAACTCACTACAATATCAATAAGTGATAATCATTTCATCCTTCGTAATCACCTCTTTAAATATATACTCCAACAAACGAGCCTTTTTAAATGTTTAGTAACATTAAAAATCAATCCGTTATATAAGTAGGATGCTTCCCCTTAAACAAAGCATTCGAAGATCCAAATCCATCCAACAAACGAAAAAAATTCCATGTATAACCCGATATCTGATAAAGCAAGCAGTACGTTCTAAGATATCGGATAACACTAGCGGTACTTTCATAAACAGCAGTGGCACTTTGATCTTTTCAGCAGTACGTTGATCACACCGAGCAGTACTTTAATATAGGGAGCAGTACCTTGAATAATGAATGAGAAGTACCTTCGAACAGTACCTTCGAGCACTCGAACAGTACTTTCCATAAACCAAGCATCACAAAGATCTCTTTAAAATCATGGCTTCATCACAAACAACCTACTGTAAACATTCATTATCTTCGCATTACCATGAAACCTTGAATCCTTAGATCGAGAAGCCACAATGCTCTGATACCACTTGAAGAGAAATCTATTAGACATCAGGATATAATAACATTGATTAAATAGAAAGCACAGCGGAATAACATAAGAACATCAATGTTTATAATAAATTTTTTTCATAACATTGAACGAATTCCAAAATTTGCCCCAACTATAACTTGGGGCAACACAAACTACTATGGTGTACAAAAACTAACTAACTAACTAACTAACTATGTTGTACCCACACACACACCTTTACTATTCGAAACTCTCTCAGTCCATGTTCTATGGATTGGATTAAACTACACGCCTATGACACTTTAAAAAATAGAGACCATAAGACGTTACAAAGAATCCTATCTAATCAAACACATTATGCTATTAAGTATCATAAAGATCCATCATTAAGTACATCTTGTAACTTCACCAATCATTAATCAATATTAAGTTACATCTCTAACTTCCCAATCTGTCGATCTAAGTCCTTCTTGTTTCTTTCTTTTGTTCTTTGTCCCATCAAATCTATCATTCCTAACAATAACTTTAAGCTATTTTATCTGCATTAGCTTATTAGGATTAGGTTTGTACTGCCCTTGCTTATTTACTATTTTCTTTGCCTATTTTGTCTAAAAATCCAAAAAGAAAATAACATTTGAGCCTTGTGCTTATTTTAGCATTTTGTCTGTCCTTTTTGCACTTTTCCAGCTTATTTGTTGTTTAAAAGAAAGAGTGAAAGTTTATGAAAAATTGCTTATCTTGGTTGTGCTTAACAAGAGTGTGTAAAAAAATAGTGAAACAAGCACTGTAATCAATACAAAAAGTGGGACACGAACCCCTTCACCACCTCGTTCAAAAATTCATACACAACACGAAAAAACACTCTTAACCATCATGCTTCATTAGCTCATCCACTCACTTCTTGCAACATTAATTATTTAAGCTCTCTTTTTTTTAGCTTTATCAGCTGTTACTGCTTATTTTGGCTTATTTATAAGCCAATTTTTCCAGCTTTCATTTTTCTTAGATAAAGCATCTTTCAAGATATTTTCTATATTTTTTTGAGATTTTTCTAAAAACGTTTAGTATTTTTTATAATTTATTTTCTTTTAAACTGTTTTCAATTAATAAAAAATTAAATAAAAATCAAAAAAATATTTTTCTTTTTTAGAAAATTTTCTTTTATCATTTATCACCTAGGAAAAATAGAAAATCTTTCGTAGGGTCGTTTTTTGCAAAATTTTACTTTTTAAAGAATGGTTTTTCGACCCCGTTTTTTGTTTCCTCAATTTTTGAGCTCGTTTAGCTCCGGTTTTAGCTAGTCTTTTTTATTCTTCCATTTTTGTCACATAAGTAGATTAGAAGTAAAAAATCTTTGTAGGGTTAATTTTTAAAGGGTATTAACAAAGAAGTAACTATAACTTTCCCAAAAAGTTTCGGCCTAAGTTACTCAACCTTTCATTTGTTCACATAGATTACTGAACTTTAGATAATACATAACACCCCCCAAAATTCAATGTTAATCCAAGCAACCTGGACGTATATTTTAGTAAGTTAAGTAAACATAAATGTCCATGTTTTTACAAGTCAATGATGTTTACTATATTTTTTGCAAAATTTGATAATCCAAATGTCATGTTTCATAAGTTTAGTAACCTAAGTGAACAAAATGAAAGTTTAGTAACTTAGGCGAACTTTTTAGAAAAGTATAGTAACTTCTTTGTATAATAACCCTTCTTAAAAATTAACCCTACAAAGATTTTTTTACTTCTAATCTACTCTATGTGACTAAAAATGAAGAATAAAAAAGACTAGACTAAAACCGGAGCTAAAACGAGCCCAAATTGAGAAAACAAAAACGGGGTCGAAACCCGTTCTTTAAAAAGTAAAATTTTGCAAAAACGACCCTACGAAAGATTTTCTATTTTCCTATGATAAATATAAAGAAAATTTTCTAAAAAAGAAAAATATTTTTTTGATTTTTATTTAATTTTTTATTAATTGAAAACAGTTTAAAAGAAAATAAATTATAAAAAATACTAAACGTTTTTAGAAAAATCTCAAAAAAATATAGAAAATATCTTGAAAGATGCTTTATCTAAGAAAAATGAAAGCTGGAAAAATTGGCTTATAAATAAGCCAAAATAAGCAGTAACAGCTGATAAAGCTAAAAAAAAGAGAGCTTAAATAATTAATGTTGCAAGAAGTGAGTGGATGAGCTAATGACGCAGTGATTGTAAGGAGTGTGTCTGTTGACGAGGGGTGAGGGGTTCGAGTCCCACTTTTTGTATTGCTACAGTGCTTTTTACACCTCTTTTTTTACACACTCTTGTTAAGCACACCAAGATAAGCAATTTTCATAACTATCACTCTTTCTTAAAACCAACAAATAAGCTGGAAAAGTGCAAAAAGGACAGACAAAATGCTAAAATAAGCACAAGGCTCAAATGTTATTTTCTTTATGGATTTTTAGACAAAATAAGCAAAGAAAATAGTAAATAAGCAATGGCAGTACAAACCTAATCCTAATAAGCTAATGCAGATAAAAATAAGCTAAAGTTATTGTTAGGAATTATAGATTTGATGGGACAAAAGAACAAAAGAATGAAACAAGAAGGACTTAATCGACAGATTGGGAAGTTACGAGATGTAACTTAATGATAGACTTAATGATTGGGAAGTTACAAGATGTAACATTAAAATGGACTTAATGATAATTACTAGCATTAATGTGTTGATTAAATTCTTTGAAACGTCTTATGGTCTCTAATTATATAAATGAGATCATAGTCGTGTAGTGTCAATCAACCAATAGAAAACAACGACTGATGAGATCGAATAGTAAAATGGTTGTGTGTGTGTACACATAGTTTAGTTAGTTATGTTAGTTTTAGTTATGTACACCATATTAGTTGGTGTAGCCCCAAGTTATAGTTAGGGTTATAGAGTAATCGTTTGAATAGAAAACCTTATTCATAAACATGATGTTCTTATGGTTATTCCGCTGTGCATTAATATTAATCAATTTATTATATCCTAGATGAGCTTAAACGATTCTCTAACAAGTGGTATCAAGCCTTTGCGTCTCGATCTAGGATTCAGGTGTTCAATGTTGGCGAAGATAATGAATGTTACAGCAGGTTGTATGTGATGATAGCCATGATTTTAAAAGAATCATTGATTATTGCTTGGGTTTATGGAAAGTACAGTTCGAGGCTCGAAGTGAACTTTCGAAGGTACTTCTCATTCATTCTTCAAGTACTCCTCCCCTATATTAACAGTACTGCTCGTTTATCAAAGTACTGCTGAAAAGATCAAATTTCCACTCTGTTTATGAAAGTACCCTAGTGTTATCCGATATCTAAGAACTTACTGCTTGCTTTATCAGATAACGGGTTAGTACTCATGAATTTTGGTTTTTGGATGGATTGGATCTCGAATGCTTTTGTTAAGGGAAGGTTAACGATTGATTTTTAAATGTCTTAAACATTTTAAATGGTCGTTTTTGAGAATATTAAAGAGGTGAATACTAAGATGATTGAGTTAACACTTATTTGATATGTAGTGATTTCACAGATGCGTTGTTCTTAACAAACCTTTAAGCAGTGAGGAAACTGTTTCGTAGCTTATAAACGTAGTGACGAAGACTTGACGAATCTAGCAAAGATCGTGTGATTTTTCTTAAGGTGCTCAATGCTCACATTTGCTATCACTTTAGTCCATTGTCTCATAGAAGATTAGGATTTTTCAAGAGTTGCGGTCTACATATATTTGATCTGGTATAAGAGTTTCGACATCACGTGGATAGTGAAAAAAGATATAAGACACAAGTTTGAATATTCAACTTCTTCATCAAATTCATTATACTCGGTTTCTTCATCATGATCACTACATAAGCCTACAAAGTTCAAGAATCAAGAGATGGTGAAACCAAAAGGTTTTCAGGGAAGCTTATTGTTAAAATGTTTAACCATCTACATGCACCACTTGAAGGGAAGTGTTTCGTTACTATTGCTAATCTTTATTACTACTGCTAGTTTATATTTCTACTGCTCAAAGTCATTTTTCGTATTATGCTTCATGGAGGGTATTTTGAGTATTGGAAGGATGGATTGGTAGTGTGGTATATGGTTTGTAGCTGTTATGATCCAAGGATGCCATTTTCTACAAAGACCCCATTATATTATTTACAAAATGGGAAGAAGAATTACAGGTTTATTGATTTGCAACTTATTATGTGTGGTGGCATGATCATAAGTTAAGGGGAAGCTATCTACAAAGGAAGATTTTGTTTCATTCAGGGAGATGATTACATCTCAACTTCAGGGGAAGCTTTGGCTTTATGATGAAGTTCGTACACGACTTTGTTTGTTTGTCCATCATCAAATAGGGGAAGATTGTTGGGAATTATAGATTTGAATAGGGACAAAAGACAAAAGAATGAAACATACAAAAAAAAAAAAAAAAAAAAAAAAAAAATAAAAAGAATGAAACAAGAAGGACTTAATCGACAGATTGGGAAGTTACAAGATGTAACTTAATGATGGACTTAATGATTGGGAAGTTACAAGATGTAACATTTGAAACTTCTGCTCGAACTTCATTTACAGACTTGTATCATTGTTAAATGACATTTCTAAGACCGTAAATGTTATCGATTACAGAAGACATGCCATTGTAAAACTTCTTTTTGAACTTTTCTCATTTTTTAATTTTGTATTTTGTTTTTGAAAGGTTTATATAAAAGAAAATCTTTTTGGTTTTTCTGAGTTTATAAAAATGAAAATAAAATCTTTTTGTGTTTTTCTGATTTTATAAAAATGAAAATAAAATCTTTTTGTGTTTTTCTGATTTTATGTATATACTTATGATACAGGATATTTGAATAGGTACCACCACTATTCATCAACTTCATCTGCCAATTGTTTCAGAGTATCCGGCGTAAAACTCCGCATTCCCAGCTTGTTGATAAGAAATTCAATTCTTTCTCGTCCAAGTGCTTTAGTGAAGATGTCCGCCAATTGATATTCCGTGTTGACAAAGTAAAGTTCGATCACCCCATTCTCAACATGCTCCTTGATGAAATGAAACCGGATGTCTATATGCTTGGATCTGGAATGTTGAACATTGTTGCAGCATAAGGCGATAGCGCTTTTGTTATCACAGTACATTGGAATTTTATTGAATCCAAAGCCATAGTCGGTAAGTTGTGATCTCATCCAAAGGACTTGAGCACAACAACCGGACAAAGCAATATATTCAGCTTCCGTACTGGATATCGCAGCGCTTTTCTGCCTTTTAGACGACCAGCTTACAAGTCTATCACCCTTGTATACTGCCAGATGTGCTACGGCGTGTATCTTGACAACCAGCATGATCCGCATCTGCAAATACTGTTAGTGCAAAGGAAGAATCTTTCGGATACCAAAGACCCCGATGTACGGTTCCTTTTAGATACCGAAAGATCCTTTTTACTGCATTTAGGTGCTTTTCGGTAGGCCGAGCCTGATACCGGGCACACATGCATATAGCAAATTGTAGGTCAGGTCTACTGGCTGTAAGATAAAGGAGGGTGTCAATCATACCACGATAGTGTGATGGATCTACAGCTTTCCCTTCTTTATCCTCATCCAGTTTGGACTTCTCCACCATGGGAGTATCCACTGGGTCACAAGATTCATAGCCATATTTCTTTAGTGATTCAAGAGCATATTTAGATTGGTTTATGAAGATGCCTCTGGGACTTTGAGAAATCTGTAGTCCTAAGAAAAATGAGATTTTACCCATCATCGACATCTTGAATTTTGAACACATTATTTTAGCGAATAGATCACACAGTTCAGGAGTAGATGCAGCAAAGATAATATCATCGACATAGATTTGTACCAGAATAAGTTCGTTGCCTTCTCTACGGATGAACAGAGTAGGATCCACTGAGCCTTTGGAGAAGTCATTGGATATCAGGAATGAAGACAACATATCATACCACGCACGTGGAGCTTGTTTCAACCCATAAAGAGCTTTCTTAAGCTTGTATACGTGGTTAGGTTTGTCTGGATCCACAAATCCGTCCGGTTGGCTAACATAAACTTCTTCTCGCAGATTACCATTCAGAAACGCAGTCTTCACTACGTCCCAATTGATAGATGAACCAGTACATGTGAGCAGCAAACGCTATAAAAAATCGTATAAGCCTCTAATCTTGTAACCGGAGCGAATGACTCTCGAAATCCGAATACCCTTCTTCTTGGCGATAACCATGAGCGATCCAACCGAGCCTTATTTTTCCAGAATACCTCCTATCTCATAAAGTTTAACCTGTATAGATCCACTTAAGAGAGATGACCAAGCTGTTTTCAGGAGGAGAACAAGTTCCCAAAACCTCCAGAAACGTTCAAATTCCATGATTTCCTCTTGCATAGCTTCAATCCAACATGCTTGGGTTAATGCTTCTTTGTAGTTCTTGGGTTCAACTGATGTTAGGGAAGGCATCATAGTACAGAATAGGGCTTGGTCATGGAGTTGGAGGCGTGTAGAAACTGGTCTGCAAGAGCACCTGATTATATTCCTTCAGTGGTGATCCTTCGTCCATTTGCTATTGTGTCAAAACTTGGTGATCGGGAGGCACAATTGTATGAATAACGACTAGTGATGAAGATTGATCAAAAGGAACTTCTGGAATTGGAATACCGAAGTACGGATCATTACCCATATGTGCAACTTTAATATCATGATTGTCTTCTTTAACATCATGAGAAATAATAGGAGTTTTTGAGTTTCTTGTGTTTATGAGAGTTTACTTGGTGGATTGGTGCATCTGAAATTCAACTGTAGTTGAGGAAGGTGAACCAGTTGATAACAGCATTTTCAGGTGCAACTGCTTCAGAATATGAGCAATGACTTCTGTTGCTTGTAAAGCAACATTTAGGCGGGGGACTAATGACTCATCAAACATTGTTTAGAAACAACAAATCCCAGTCAGATCCTTCGATGGTAATAAAAATGGAGGGAAGAAGGGAGGGTTTGGCATCGAGTCTAGAAACTGATTGATACAGGAGTCATTTCATGAAGAGCGGTCTGAACCTGCTGTGTTCGAAGCCATCGCGGTTAGCTCATCAAAATCTACGTGAATATTTAATTATTCGTCTGGTACGTCTGTTTAAATCCAAAAGCCTTTCTTTGTGGTGCATAACCATTGAAATACCAATATCCTCCTTTGGGTTGTAACTTGCCCAAAATTCTCACTATCATTTGTTGGGTAACAAAGTGCACCAAACACATGTAGATAAGATAGATCGGGAGGTTTGTCGTGCAAAAGCTCATATGGTGTTTTAACCGTGACGCCGGCGTATCATGGAACGATTTTGGGTATAACAGGTGTGGCAACCGCTATCGCCCATAGAAATAAGGAGCTTTTGCATAAATTAACATAGTGCGCTCTTCTATTAGCGTATGATATCGTCTTTCACAACACCTTTTGCTGGGAGAGCGTGCAACTGATGTTCTTGAAGATTTCCAACTTCTCATATTATTCCAACGCAATGTCTGATTAACAAACCCAGTTCCATTATCTGCTTCTGATGCTCAGACGATTCCTTAAGTCGTACTTGGCGATCATCTACAAGAAGTTGATAATAAATAGCTGGAGCTTCATCTTTTGATCGCAAACCATTTCACCCACGTAAATTCCGAGAGTAGTCATCGACAATAACAAGGATGTTACTTCTTCCATTGACACTCGCAGACACGCATTGGCCCCACAAAATCCATATGCCCAACATGTAGAGTCGATTTTATTTCTTGATTGTGACTTCAGAAATTGGGTTTGTGGGTTTCTTTGAACTTTTGCCAATGCACATGCAGAACATAAGTGATCCTTTTCAAACTTGAGCTTAGGGAGACCTCGTACAAGTCCATGTCTTGCCAGATGATTGATCGAACCAAAGTTCAAATGAGAAAGACGACGATGCCATAACCAAGACTTGGTTTTAGACGCCTTTGACAATAGACAAATGGGAGAGGATGCCATCATATTCCCAAGTGAGAGTGTATAAAGGTTATCCCCTCGAGATCCCGTTAATAAATCAACACCTTCTAGATTGCGAATGAAGCATGTGTGTTGACGAAAAGCCACTTCAACTATAGGAAAATCACAGAATTGTCCCACAGAAAATAGATTATGCCCAAGTCCTTCAATGTAATAAACCCTTGAGATAGTAACATTCCCAATCTGATAGTCTCCAAAACCCATTATCTTTGCAACTTGATCATTTCCGAATTTAACTGTACCCAAGAATTTACTGACGAAATTGGTGAGCTGAGAGCGATCTCCGGTATGGTGCTTGCGAGCAACCGGAATCCCAAATACCAAGGACGATTTGGAGACAACCTGCATTCATTCAAAGAAGTAGAAGGAATATTTGGATTTTGTGGATCCCTAGGATTTACTTGGGTTTCCTTTTTGTTACAGACATTGTTTTTAAAAAAACCATAGTTGTTTTGCTAACGGACTCAGTATTTTTATTCTTCCTAGGTTTCCTTGAGTATACCAATTTAACCACAGGTTTGGGTGATTCAGAGTCTAGAACTATTGGTTTCCTAGAAGGCACTTCATTAGTAGTGGTAATCCTAGTTAAAGGGCACGCATTTCCTACAATAGTGAAGGTCCGACCGGTAGGTCTCCAAATATATCCTATCTGAGTGAACACCTTTCCTGTTGGTTTCCAACTATCTTTCTTAGATTTATTCTTCTTAGGTTTAGCACGAGATTTCACAACATTCAAAGAATTAGAAACACACAAATTATCAGAAGACATGGAATCATCACGGTGAATACAAACATAATCAGAATTATCTTGTTTCTTGAGATTCTGCACAACCGCAGATCCATTAACATTAACAGTACCATTCTTTTTATTCAAACTAATTTACGTTCCTTAGGCGTGAGCTTCTACTTATATTCTTCGAATTACTACTTGGTGTTTGCAGAATCCTATCATTCTTGGTATTGCCTGAAGGCTGTGATCCGCTAGCACTAGTAGAAAGTCTTACTCCTGTAGAATGCAACACACGCTTGTTAGAAACTATGTTTGAAGTCGAGGCTGGTTTTGTGTTTTCTGTGGATGTGAGTGATTCTGCAAACCTAACTTTCTTGTCCTTTTTCCTCGGTATGACCTCAATTAATTGAGGACCACAATTGTTGATGCTAGGGCATGATCTACTTATGTGTGAAAGCAAATCCTGAATGACTTTTGGTAAACCAAAAGGCAGACTCTGAAAAGTGGACTTGAGGATAAATTGCTTTTTACAATGTACGACTATATCCCTAAGTACCAAGGCTTCTTCCTAGGTATGCTTAATAACGAGGAGTGAGCAGTCCTTATTCAACAATTTAGGTGTGATGAGTACCAAATCATCCTTAGTCACTTTGGAACAACAGATTGGGTCACATACCTCGTTATCTAACAGCTTTTCCTTTAAGTTTCTTAACATCATTTTTTAGGGCTGCTTATGACCAAACCTTGTTCCTAGAAAAGGTTTTGCATTTTAAATCAGAAATCTCCCCAGACTTTATTATTGACTTTCTTGATTAACGCATCAACACATTGTTCTTTTGATTGAACACGTTTTTGTTTAAATCGTCATAAAGTTTGTTTATACGTCTGTTTCAAATGCTCCATTCTCAGCGAACCAAGTTTGTCACAAGCTATGTTTCAATTCAATTGGTTAATGTTAAGGAGTCTCAATTTCATCCATATCCATTTTGCGCACTATCCTCCACAATTTCCTTTTAAGACTTAATTTTTTTTCTCTTTCAACTTGACAATGACTGTTTCTTTCGCTTGAACTGAGCTTCAATTCACTTAATTGAACAACTGAGTAAAACCGAGCATTTTGATTAAAACACTATTTTCTTGTTGAACAAATTTCTTGATTAAGTAGAATCAGCTTCCAAAGTGATGCAATGTTCTTCAAGAGTTGTAGAAGACACGTTGCAAAGTTTTTCGTAAGTTCTTATCAACAAAATCCCTTTTCCTGACAAGACTCAGTCTCTAGTTCGAGACACTTTTGACATTCAGTCACAAGTTTCACTCACTTTGTATTCACGAACAAATTCACAACATCTTTACAATACCTAACAATGGCTTGTGCCAAGAGTCGTTCATTTTCACTCAAAACTTGATTCATTTTAACTTCGAAAGTTCTGGACTCCAAGCGATGTTGTTCGACAGCCTGTTCCATTTGATAAAAGACTTTTTGGACATCGGCAAGTTCTTCAACCAAGTATTGGTTGAAGTTATTGAAGATATCTTTTAATTCTTTTATAAATGGAATGAATTCCACCGAAAAAAGCCTTATGTATTTCCAACCCCCACGTACCCTCAGTGATAGGCTTGCAGTGGTTCTTTCTTTTGACAACCTGATCAAAGCCAGTAAAGATGACTTTACTGCTTTTCAAGCTAGTATGCACCATACTTACTGTATGGAAGTTCTTTTGAACTCTTACTATGACGGTTATGGAAGAATGTAGATGAGGTCTAAAGCTGGGACCGAAGACGCTTTCCATAGGCATTTCCCTATATAATCATTTTGTCGAACAAATCTTGTAGTAATCGATATAAGAAAATCATAATTAATGGGTTTCGTGTTTACTTTATGTTTCACAAACAATGGATCTTGTTCTTTCAAAAGCATTTTTGAACGACTCTTTTCACTTAGCTCTAATGTTTCAGTCATAATCATTGGACCACAATAAGTATCACATTTTAAAGAATGGTATTGCCCGTCATACAGCTTTGGCTTTTGACTCCCAGCTTTCTTTCTTCATACAGAAAGGTTTTTCAAACGATAGCTTGTTTCTGAGGAATTATCATAACAATTTTGGATTTAGTCAGCATACGAACATTTGCCGCAGATGGACCTCTTTTGAAAATGATGTTGTCACTGCTTAATTTTCTTTCTAACTCAATTTCTCTTTCATATTTCTGTTTTCTTCTAAATTTCAACATATTTTTGAGTTCAAAAAACTGTTTTCATTAAACAATCCTTTTCTGCACTTGTTCACGAAAGATTTTGCTTAAGATGTACAATCTCGCAAACTGTCATTTGATCCTGAAAAACTGTTTTCAACATTTTGTTTTTTCTTCTTTCAAATCTGTAACCTCTTCTTTATATCTGTCAAGCTCGTAGTCAAAGGCTTTTATTAACAGTGTTGCAATGCGTCACTTGGTAGTTATTTGGGTCAAACATAGACAATATCAGGACATCTTGTTGATCAGAAGAGTATAAAATTCTGGACATTTTCCGTGTTGTGTTTTCACTCAGATACTGAGAATAAGGAATGATATTGTAACGCTGGTTATATCAGTTTTCTGACTGACACACATCATTAGACCTGTTCAGAAAGACTCAGATCTGCTCACATTGATTGAATAAAATCATACAGTTCAATTATCTTGATTGTTTACCTCAGTGAGTGCATCTGAGCCATTCTGAGAGATTGCCATGAGAGCAAATCTTGGCTGACTTGATTCATCACAATCAATTCCATAGGCATCCAATCAACGGCATGATCAGCATCATTGTGGGTGATGTACTGTCTGCGAGGTTTGAATAAGCAGGAAGTCCTGGATCTGCCAAAAATGCTATTTTTCCTCTGTTAAAGCTTGACCACTTCTTGAGCTTGAACCAACAACACTTATTAAATCGTTGAACCATGTTTCATCCCTTTCCTCAGTGCTTAGTGCAACTGCTTGGCAATATGAACTCACCCTTTGCAATGTAAACAATACATCCGTTGTTTTTCCCCATGTGCAACCACTTGCACCAGGTGTGTATTTTCTTTGTTCCAGCAGCAAAAGTAGTTTTGTCTTCCTGAACAGGTTTTTCAGAGTCACTTTCCATCATAAGGTAACTTGTTGACGAGGGTTTGACGAAGTCCTTAGCTGATTGTTCGTATAAGGATACCGGGATGTGACAAACCCCAGCCAGTTACGAATGACATCTATGTGAATAAATTGCGCCAATTTGATCATCCCCCTTCTGGAACACTGGAACATACTAGACTGGAGTCTGGTTGTGAAAAATCAGTTGTTGCTATTTTTTTGGTTGAATAGGTTTGTAAGCATATTCCAATTGTGGGATGATGGTTGTTAGAATAAAACGTTGTGGTGAACAGTGGATTTGATACTCATCCTGTTGGATAAGTAATTAAAAGAGGTGTTGAATTGATTGGATTTGAGGAAATTTTGATTGATAAGGTGTAACAAAACTGTGAAGACTGATATGTGAAACGGATGTTTAGATAGAGACTGTTGGTGATGAGTAGATGAGTTGAAAAGCTGGCTGAGTAATTGGTGAATGCAACTAAAGCAAGAGGATCAGGGTTTGCGTTCATGCATCAAACGAACTTCAATTGCATGTCGTTCTTGTTGTTTGCAGGTGACATGAGATGACAACAATTGGTAGAGTTCAATCAGGACCCATTTTTAACATCAGTAACACATTGCTCAGTCTCAGGAAGAGTGTTTTAAGAACTTGGTTGTTTAACTTGGAAACTGCTCCCAAGGCATCTTGAAAATGTTAAATATCATTGAGTAACAGGTGAACCTCAAGTAGTACTCATGTAACGTCTCTCCCTTCTTGTAAGTGAACTTATCAAATTCATCAAAAGCATGCTCTCACGTTTTTGTGTGGTAATGACGTTCCTTGCATCAAAGCAGTTTAATCTCTCCCAAAGATCCTTTGCCCACCGATTTGACTCACAAGAGCATAGATTTCAGTTTGGTAGGACCTTGGAGAATGATGTTATTGCTTTTGATTGTCGCAATCGCTTGAATGGCTTAAGCTGAGTTAGTTCAACATATTCCTTAGCCTTGTTACTCACTCCATCCCTCAGCTGATTGAAGGCCAAACAAGTGTCCTTTTTCAACAGATGCAAGTAATCATTCTTCCATGTGGTCTATTCATCATATAATAGTCCATTCTGCTTTATCCATGAATCATACAATTGTTTTTCAAGTCTCGTGGTTTGTTAGGTCTCCTCCAGAGAGAAGTGATTTATCAGCAAGAGACGTCATTGTGATATCAAAAAGATTACAAATTGATCGATCGGTGGTAGAAAGAAATTGTGTTTGATACGTGATGTTAGTCCTTGAAACCGAACTACACGGATTTTCAATTTCCTGACAAAAACCGGGAAGCACAAGTGTTTTTTTCACGGGATTTTTACAACGTCAAAGAATAACCGTAATAAATTTATAATTGAGTTTTGTTTAAGTTTCAAACTGAAATTTATTTTTCGTCATGTTCGGTCCCTCTCGTTCGTCCACTAGTTCGGATATCCTCTCGTTCGTTTCCTACTAGTATGGTCCTCATCGTTCGTCCCACTAAGTAGCGGAGATCCTCTTCGTTCGGGATTCTCAACTAGTGACTACTCGTTCGGTTCTAACTAGTGAAAAATTCGTTCGGTTCTAACTAGTGACCGCTCGTTCGGTTCTAACTAGTGAAAACACGCGTTCGGTTCTAACTAGAGAAAACTCTTCGATTTGACCTAATGAAGCCGTTCGAATGTCCAACCTATGCAACTGCCGCACTTGGTTTGACTCTTCGGATCCTCTCCGTATGATCCTCTAGTTCGGTTCAAACTATAACGAAACCTAAAATTTTTCAACAACTCAAAAAGACAAACGAATTTTTAATGTTTTTAGCACAATTCTTGTACACCTAGTATACTAACCCTATAGACAATAAAAAAGAAAACATTAAGGGTTTTTATGCAAAAAAATTTGAATCACTAAGTTGCTCTTAGTTAAAGGTTTTGAACACAAATCCAAACACAAAAACAAACACACACAAACGAATGAATTACCACTCCATGGCTCTTGATACCAATTGAAGAATACTAGTAATCTTAAGATCAACCAAGAACAATAGTGAAATGTGGGTTGTGATGTTAGAGAGAAATATGATGGAAAATGGATGATGTATTAATGAAGTGTAATGGAAAAAAATGGAACAACCAACCCTTTCCAAGACTAGGAGAGGGTGTATAAATACTACAATGGCCGCCATGTCTAGAGTTTGGCACCCATGGCCTTGGGCCGACTAGATTACTAAACTAATCCGGATTCTAACTACGAGCTAGGAAGGACATGTTACAATTTGGAAGTGACCGACACTTTTTGTGTTCTACATTTGATTAATCTATGACACTAGAATGTGTAGAATGCATCATAACAACTATTGTTAGCCAAACTAATTACAATGTTACCTTAGTAATGAGCACAACATACAGTAAACACAACTGAACTGGAATTACAACAAGGAAAATAAACCAAAATGTAACATTTCAAGGCAAAGTTTCCATTTAAATTAACGACTAACCAAAACAGTAAAATACCACAATCCTTGAAATAAACAGAAAAAAGAAAAAGAGTTAGACAATTATTTGAGGTATAAGATTTTGCTTGAGAATAAAAGTAATAGCACCTTATGTGTTATAAAACTTGTTTCACTAGAGTTTCTGATAATACATTAAAGATTAGTCGTGGCTCTACAATTCACATTCCGGTAACTATGATTGTATTTTTGAATCTACGAAAGCCAATAGGAATGAGAAACAAATCTATTTTATGAACCAGATGCACTATTATGTACGCATTGGAAATTTTTTGCTGATATATCCATGAAAAGATGAGTAGCTAAGTGCAATATCTTAATAATGAAATAAGAGACTACAAGCATTTTCAACCACCAGCCAACTATTCCAACACTACCCCAAATTTATATAAACCAAAATGTCATTTAAAGTACTAAAATTTAGGAGCAAAATCCTCCAATATTTCATAACTTCTAATAAATATATGAAGTGATAAATGCAGTTGGTCCAAACCCAGCTCAGCCTCTTACAGTTAAATCAAGATCGTCAACCACTAGGACTTAAAAGGGTGATGATCTTCTCTATAATCAGCTGAGCAATTCGATCACCATCTTTCACTTCAAAATCAGCATCATAATGGTTAAACAATATCACCCTAACCAGACCCATATAGTCAGCATCAATCACACATGCCCTAATATCAATAGAATGCTTCCACGCAAGACCAAATCTTAGAGCTACATTATAAACATATGGTACTTGATAAAACACAAATATCTTGTGACAAAAAATAATCAAATAGAATGGCATTAATATTCCTACCAATCCGAGCTTATGCTCTTTTTGGTACTGATATGCTTAAATCTGTCAGAACAAGTGCTTTACCCCTTGCTGGTACTTTTGTCTCGCCTGCACTAGACCAAAAACATGAATGATTTTTTACGAGAAACTGTTTAGAAAAATGCAAATTAAACAAATAGTTGTCCTGAAGTGTATAGTGGCCATTTTTCTACTCCATTGTAATTACGGTTTGTTTGTACTAAAATCATATCAGCATTGAATCTCAAAAAATCTAGGACTTTGATTATCTTTAAACTAGACCTTTATATATATAATATATAATAAAAAATATATAATAAGTATAATCTAAAAATAATCAATGAAACCGAGAAGTAGTATAGAATATTCCCGGGTCGTTTATCCCCAACGAGGCTGTGCTTGAAAATCGGTACAGTCGGAAAATTGGAGTTTGAATGAGATTAATGATTTGGGAGTTTAGAAAGCTAAATTAATCAATAATAAGCAAAAACGATTGAGAAAAACCTAAAAATTACAAAATTAAACTGAAAAACGAGAGTAGGAATCCCGAACAAGGGGTCAAAAACCTAAAATCTTAAAAATTAACCCTACAAAGAAATTTTTACTTCTAATCTACTCTAGGTGACTAATAATGAAGAATGAAAAAGACTAGACCGAAAACGGAGTTAAAACGAGCTTTAAAATGAAAAAACAAAAACGGGGCTAAATCCCGAGCTTTAAAAAGTGAAAACTTGCAAAAACGACCCTACGAAAGTTTTTCTATTTTTCCTAGGTGACAAACGATAAAAGAAAATTTTCTAAAAAAAGAAAAATATTTTTTTTATTTTTATTTAATTTATTATAATTAAAAAAAAACAGTTTTAATGAAAATAAAAGATTAAAAATAGTAAACGAAACTGGAAAATTCTCAAAAATTCAGAAAAATAGCTTAAGTGATACTGGTCCTAGGAAAAATAAGAAAAAGCTGGCTGGCTTATTGAATAAGCCAGAATAAGCTCGAAATGGGCTGAAAGCTATATTAGACAAAGTGTGTACATTAATTAAATGGTGCAAAGTAGAACCGAAAAAGTCCCAAGGGCAAACGGTTAAGGTGTTGGTGTGTTGAACGGGGGGTGAGGGGTTCGAGTCCCACTCACACACTTTTTTTAGCTACAGTAACCCTTTTTTTTCTTTTTTTTATAAACTAATTAAGCACATGACAATAAGCATTTTATGTAACTATAAGATTTTACAAAACCTAATGAATAAGCTGGAAAAAGCTCAAATGAACAGACAGTTTGCTTATATGGTTAAAATGGCTTAAGACCTTTCTTTTAAGCTTTTAAAAGGACAAATAAGCTACTGAAACATGCAAATAAGCAAACACAACTAAACACACAAGTACAATGAACAACTAGGAAGAAAATTTAACAAATTAAATAAGCCATATAAGCCAGAGATAAGCAAAATGAAACAGACAGAAATGCTAGTTATCACAAGAGGCTCAAATGGCTTGGTTCCTTTTTGGCTTTTTAGACAATTTAAGCAAAACAATTAGGGAAATAAGCAATCACAGACACAAAAGCACATACAATAAGCAAATGAGAACAAAAGCCAATGATTAAAAATCACACAATAAGCCAGAAAATCACCAATAAGCTAATGCCAACACTAGTTATGCAAAACAGACAAAAGGGCCAATTTGTGCTTAAAAATAAACACTAAGAGAAAAGACTTAAGTCTGAATGCATATAGGGCTTTAGAAGAGCTTAATAGCTTTTCTAGAAATGCAAAGGTAACAAGCATTGGATTAAAGATAAGCAAGAAATAGAGCTGACAAGGTCACTGGTTTGCACCAGGGCACTTTAACAAGGAAAATTTTGCTAAAAAGAAAGCTTAAAAAATAAGCACCCAAATAAGCTCAAAATTTTGAAATAACTTGAAACAGATTTAGACTAGCTTACAATGAACTTGTGCTTAAATTTTAAGGCTTTAAAAACAATTTTAAGCTGCCCCTTTTTTTTGATTTTGTGACATTGAAAATTGGAAAAAATGACTATTGAGAACAGCTAAACTAATGATGACAGATAAAAAGAAATGCCAGTAAAGACCAAAGCACTTAACTACCAGTTGTTGACACATATAAATGACACAAATTTAAGTCCTAAACACAGGTTATTAAAAAACTTAAACAAATAACTCATTAAAATGATTTTTAACCACCAACAGTATTGAGAAAATAAGGGGAAAACTGAAAACACTTTTTTAGACTTAAAATTTATAGAAAAAACATTCAAAATGACTTAATAAGATTAGCCAAATGGACTCCAACCCATTAAAAAATCTTTTTGACCCATTTAAGGCTTTATGCCAAACACTCCTTAAAAATTTTAGAACAAGATTTTAGGCTGATATAAAGAGGTTTAAGGAAAACTTTTTGAAAACAGATAACAAGAAGCAACTGTTAAGCTAGAATAAAGCACTAATGACAAACAAATCAACACCAAATAGCTATAAGTCAACAAGGAAGTTATAAGCTAAATTGAGGCAGTTTAAACATAAACTTTAATTAAGTAATTAAACAGTGCAACAATAAGAAGCACATATAAGCATATAGAAACATAAATAAGTAATAAAAGCAGAATAACTAAAAATAAGTAAGCTACAGTAACTAGTTAAAAGAAGAAAAATAAAGAAAACTTACTTTGAAACCCTATGTTTTAAAACAGGTAAAACAAATAGTCTACAAGCTCCAGCTTGTATAAAACAAGCTGGTGAGGGTCTATAAGCTCTTCCCTATTTAGCTTGTCATCCAATATTCAGCTGAGGTACTTTGGGGGAGGATTTTTTTTGTGATTTTATATTTTCTTACCTATTTAACATTTTAAGCAAACAAACAGATTGTGAGAGCTTATAAAAGAGTTTAGATGAAAGCTTTTGTAAAACTATTAGGAAATTTGAATTATCAAAAGAGCTTGAAATAGAATTCTTCATAAACAAAATTTCATTAAAACTTTAACAACATTACAATATTGAAAGTTATACTACTGAAAAACTTATAAGCTTAAAACTAAGTTAAAAGGACTAAAAAAACCTGGATAAAAACTAGGTGCCAAAATGGCTACAAGCTTTCCTATTTTATACTACTCGGATGAAGGTTCTAGAGGTGTGTTTCTTCATAGACACAGCTTGGCTTGTGTTTGTTGTGTTTGGAGATCATAAGCTTCATCTTGGCCCTTAGATTAAACTGGTCATATATGCATACATAAGCTCACATTTGTGAAAACAAGTCTTGCAGGTATGACATGGAGTCTTTTTTGTTGATTTTTTATGCTTCATTGTTTAACAATTTACTTTAGCAGTAATAAAAAACCATAATTTTGTGGTTTTACCATCTATTATCTGATATGGAGAATGTTTTATGCAGTTTAATAGCCGACTTATCTAGAGATTCATTGGGTCTCTTTATTGATGTCCCCGAGATGCCGAGAGATGCATAATCCAATTATGTGAGCAGAAACTTGCGCCGAATATGTAGCCACAAGTGTTTTTGTATCTGTTTTGGCATTTGCTATACTCTGTATTGATTGTAGAAGTTTAGCATGATACAACCGTGCTCATTCTTCTTTTGTGCATAGATGCTTCCTATTTTAGATGTCAATTAGCATTCTTCCTATTTTAAATATACACACTAAACAGATATTTCATTGTTCACCAAACAATATCACGCAACACAAACAAACAAAACAAAGACCGTTGCAACGAAAACGGAAAACCCCGCGCTCTGCAGCGGAGCGCGGGTTAAAAACCTAGTTACTAAATATTACGTAGTACTATTGTAACAAATATTTTTATGAAAATATTTTAAGAGACAAATTGATTTAGTGCAAGAACAAAGAAAAAATTGCAGGGACTAATATATAACTTTCACCGCTTCTAAATGACAAAATTTCCATTATGGGTGTAGATTAGGTATTTAGATTGGTAGGTTAGGGATAGTAGGAAATAAGATTGGAAACTTTTATTAAATGAAAACAAAAGCACCGAACACCTCATTTAAGCATATCCGTTTTATATATATCTTAGATCTATTTGCTTTGCTTATTATTATTTAGTATTAATTTAGTTTATTATTTTAATTAGTATAAATACCAAAACCAAAACAAAAAGATAATCAAGCATCAAACGAAAAGCATTAACGTGAATCTCAATTCAATTCTCGCCGTGGATACGACATCCGGAAGATTGATTATTACTTTTCCTAAAGTAATTTTTACATTTAAACGGGAAATACTATATATATTATTACGACACGCTTTTGACGTTTATCAAAATGGCGCCGTTGCCGGAGAATAACTTATATTAACCTATTAACTTATTAGTAGTTAACTTATTAACTGCAGCATGAAATAACAATTACGTATCATACTTGGTGATGAAGTTTATTTACTTTCTTTCTAGTGTTATTTTCGTCTCTTCTTTTTTCTATTAAACATATACAACATCGATCAGTTTCTCACCTAATCTTTGATGGTAATTATACAGTTAGACAAGTCGTTTCTCGTTACAACATGTATGTATTAATGGAAAACGCAATGATGCACGTCGTTACGAAATGTTTTAATCCGAGTGTAAGACGTGAAAATTTTCCGTTCGATCATGCCGCTACTTTAACTTAACACAGATCAACTTAGCAAAGTTTGATCACTTGATCGTTTTAACACGAGTAACATATGCCGCTACATTGTAGAAAGAAGCTTTTGATGTTGACCATGTATATAAGAAGCATACAAGTGGCTTATTTTAGAAATTGTGCATGTAAACTTTAGTACTCCGTATAAGATCATCGTTATACCTCCTTTACCATTTTTTTTCCAACTAATCACTTAATTGTTAACAACAGACAGACGAATGAGGTATTTTGTTACCATAAATTTTATGTACAAAGTCATTAAAGATAAACTCATAATTTAGTAATAAGTAAAGTGAACCTAATGGTTTTCTAGGTATAATAAGTTACCATACTATACTAGGTATAATAAGTTATTGTAAAGGACATTTAATACACAACAACCAAATTTACTTGTTGGTACCAGGACTGTTTCATGGATTTCGGTGGCTTGTGCCATCACCACAAAGAGACCTTTGAACACACACAAAATAGATATGCATCGGTAGTGCATGAATTAATTTAACTCTAGCATCAAATTGTGTATATATATATATATATATATATATAGAGTAAGGATCCAGTGAGAAGTAAATTAAAATAAGAAGTGGTGAGAAGTGACTAAAATCACACATTTGAGATGCAACGACTTGCATTAGATGCATTTCTATTCATTTAAATGCACCATTTCGAGTTTCGAAAGTTAATTTGATGTGTAGATGGTGCAAATTGATTTTCATGATTTTAGCACTGTGCAGAGGAACAAAAAACATGAGAAATCATGAAATGCATCTAATATATGTATATGCATCTAATTAAAAGCTTGAAATGCGTTATAATGCATCTAAGATTATAGAGATGCGTCTAATTTAAGTCGGTGCATCTCGAATATGCGATTATAGTTACTTCTTATCCTTCTTATTTAAAAAAAATCTCTCATTTGATCCTAACTTTATATATATATATATATATATATATAATTTGGGTGGGAGCAGGGTTCTAAATAGCGGCGCCATAGCGTGCTATAGCGGCGCTATA
>BQNB010020122.1:0-65885 GCA_026074375.1 Tanacetum coccineum | reverse complement strand
GAGTTGGGAACCAACAAGTTCACCGGAAGTTATTATGATAATACCTCAATTGAGAATATTATATTTTAGTATTTTTACCCTGTCAAGGAGATTCCTCAGAATTATACCTGATCACAGGCAGTATTTATACTGATCAATGGGGAACCGTAGGTATTGCAATCGTATTCGATGAAGTGACAAAGACACTTTCGTCCATATCTGTTGATTATCACTAACCTAAACCTGCAGATACTCCCGACGATTGGTGATTCGCATGAACTCACACCTTTTTATATGGATAAATATAAACAAATATAAATACAACACAAAAAGGATCAGAATCACGCGAGAGCAAGAAAACCGAAAGCAGTATAGAGTGTTCCTGGGTCGTTATATCCCAACGAGGCTAGAAATGGAAAATCAAAAGACGATTGATGATTTGTGTTTGAATATGACAAGGAATGATTTGGTTGCTAATACTGATAAGCAAAAGCACATAAAAATGAGCAAAGAAAATAAGCTGAAATAAGAGTAAAGCTAGGAATGGTAAAAACACTTAAAACTTTTATACTAAGACACCAATAAGCTCAAATAAGCTTAAGATAAATCAAATAAGCTAAGCTAACTTCTAAATAAGCTAATTCAAAAAGCAATTAAACTAATATAAATAAGATAAACTCAACAGTACTAACAACAGTACTACCCGTATTAACTAACAGTATTAACTTGAAGTTAGTACTGCTAGTTATAAGTTAGTACTGGTAGCTTAAGGTTAGTACTGTTAGTTCAATGAAACAAGAAATAAGCAAATAAGCTAAAACAGATATTTAACTACCCCTAATAAGCATTCAGGCATAAGAATAAGCAACTAGAATAGACTATAATGATAAATAAGCTAGAAAGCTACAAACTGATACACTATTGAAAATGCTGAAAAGGAAAATAAGCTTAAATAAGCTTACTCCTAAAAACAGTTTAGGAAAATGGTTTAATCTACTCTAAAAAGCTAAGGAAATTTTAAACAAGCTGAAATAATAAGCTGGTAAGCTAAATTGAACTACCAGTATTAACAGTTTAAACTAACAGTACTAACTTGGATGTTAGTACTGGTAGCTTTAGTTAGTACTGCTAGTGAAAAATAGCAAAAATGAACTAGCAGTACTAACTAAAGGGTTAGTACTGTTAGTTCATTTTTTTTATTATTAAGCTGATTTGGTCCTTAATTATTAAAAACAGATTGTTAAATAACAAAATAGAATACTTATAAACATGTTTTAGTCAAGAATAAGCACTAATAAGCAGTTCTACAGTAAATAAGAAAGCAAGAAAAAGAGAAACTTACAACACCCTTGCTCAAAACAGGGTCAAACAATGAATCTACAAGCTCTAGCTTGCATAAAACAAGCTAGTGACAGTCCATAAGCCTCATCAGAACTTGTTATCATCCATAACATAAGCTGTGGTATATTTGAGAGTGATATTTGTGATTTTCTCTATTACTACTTAATTTTTATTTTTATTAATGAAAAAGCTTATAAGTAAGTGTGGTGATAAGCTTTTTGTAACACAGAACATATATTGCTTAAGAAAACCTTAAACACTGAATGTAAATTGACTTAAAAACTCAAATTTGCATTAAAACTTGAAAATGTTACAAAGCTGAAAGTAAAAGCTGTAAATGACTTAAAAATTAAGCTAAGATTAAAAACTGAAATTGATAAAAAAAACTAGAAAAACTCGATGCCTCAAAGGCTTACAAAAAGCTCTATTTATAGCCGAAGTCTTGGACTTTCAGCTTGTGCTTCTTTGGAGAGCGAAACGAAGTGTGCTTGTTGTGTGAGGTAAAGTTCCTAAAGCAAATCCCAGCTTCAAATTCATTTGTTGCTTTTTGGAGAGCAATCTCAGCCATTGAAGATACTTGGGAAAGGTGAGGGATTGCCAACATGGCTTTTATACAACTGGGATGAGTTAGTAGGTTGGATGAAATGATTTTGGCTAGGGTGTTGAGTGGTTTTTGCAGGGGAGAAGTATGGGAGGACATCCAAGTTGTACCTGGGTTTGTTGGGCGGGAAATGAGGCTTTTGGGGAAGTAGGCAGTTTTGGTCCCCTAAAGTCTTATAACTTAAATGTAATCTCTGCCCGGTTGGCAGTTATAGTCCCTCATCTTGTTATTTTAGTAATACAACTTGAGGCTTGGCAGTTTTAGTCCCTCAAGTTGTAGTTTCTTCATTTGGCTCGACTTTTGACTTTGCACTTTCCACCCTGTGCTTGGATTTGTTTGTTTTTGGCTTTCTTTTTGTTCCTTTTCTTGAATATCCGTTTCCTGCACAATACAAATGCAAAACATACAAATACAATGTATTTTTGGTACGTTTTTAGTCATTTAAGTCCGTTTCAAATGGAAAATGGTATGTGTAATTAAGCACATACCACGTATTGATCTTTATTCCTCTGTGGTCTTTGGTGAGTGCAAGCACGGATACGCCGTATCTTCCTTGATGGATATGGCATATTGGTTTCAGATCAGTAATCTTAAAATATCTTCATTTAAGCTCCAGATGCGCGCTTTTGCTAACTTTCCCAATTACTCCTTAATTACTGCAATTCTTAAATTTATTTAATTAAGTAACAATTCTTTGCAATAATATATCAAAAATGGGTTAATAACATGGATATATGATGCTATTAATATAGATGTTACTTTGATGTAATCAAATATCCCCCCACTTGAATCTCTATTGTCTCAAGTAAGCATTTAGATGTTTATAAAAATGTATCACTAGGTAATTTTCCTCGTTAAGTAAGTTTTTGATCTATTACAAGTACACAACCAACCCTCACGAATTAGAAAGATGAAAACACTAAATCACTAAAACTAATCTATGTGGTAACATGTAACTAATTCGCTCAATTGCTCGGTCATGACGAGTATTTCTATCATAAGCTTGGCAAGGATACACATTCTCCACCGCTAAAGCTAAGGAGTAACAAGTTTATAAAGGTAAATATGGGTTTTTGTATGGAAAGGGTACTGTTTGATCATTCTACAAATCTTTCACAGAAGTAACATTCCATCAAGGCAGCTGAAGCATTTACACCCCCAGATACGTCGGGATAGAACTATGAGTGTTCTGATCCATCCCCATTCTAATTTAACCAACGGTTTGGATGAAGAATGATATAGGGTAGGAACCTTCTAACTTTCACCAAAAGTCATAAACCAAAAGGTACAAGATATGCATTACCATGTCCGTAATGTCGGAATAGGACATGATGCTCGTATGAATCCTTATTGCGTAACCAGCAGCTAAACATTCAGGTTGAGAGGGAAGTAAATTGTTGTAAAATAAAATCATGAAAAAAATAGATTAAGACTTAAGATACAAGTTGCTAGACACTTATTTCCCGACCGTTACCATGATAAAGACACAACTATTTACAACGTCTTGATCATTGATAAAAAACAACAACCTAAGTTGGCGTTCCTGTAACGGTCAACTTCCCAATCTTCCCAAAACTTTACATACTCTACAAGGCAAGTGGCGATATCTTCCACTTTGTATAATACTTTAAGCGATGATTTTTTTAGACGTATCAACGGAATAATCGTTAATTCGGAATTCCTTCGGTAGTTGTGAAACGATTATCTTCAAACTTTCTTTCTTTTTTTTGTATTTTTCTCATTTTTTGAATTTTTTGCTAACTATACTTCAAATCTCGGTGTAGTTTCACCATCTTCATGGATACCCCACCCCCCTTAATAAATTCCAGATAATTTCTTTGATAAGTTCCTTCGTCTTCGGATTCACCAATTAATTGTGACTGTAGTGTAAAATCACATGAGTTTTGAATACTAATATACATTCCCATTTGCAATGCGCAAATTTCCATCGAAACCAAAAGATAGGAAAATGGACACAAGACTCGGGAAATACAAACTTTACACTGTAAGCAACTAGCAACTGTAAATTAAACTTAATCTATCAGGGTAGGTTAAGGTGTAAAGGTGTAACGAAACAAATAGTTGGTGTAATTCCTAAAGGATTGGCTCTATGGGTTGTTCTAATGGATTATCACTCTAAAGATGAGAGTGGAAAGGGTTTAAACGGGAGGTTAACTAACCGGTGTAGTTAGTTTAATAAGCAACATGTAAAGGCAATTTGGGTGTGTAATCTAAAAATTTACAATTTAAACAAGTTACTCCATCTAAATCCATAGTACTTATCACTGCGGTCTCGAGTGATATACCAAGCCAAGTTCTAAAGTATACAACATCACCGACACACTCATATTTTGTGGAATTTGGTAAACATTTGGAAACATAAAGGTTAAATCCTCACAATATCTAACAAGGGTTATTGTGTGCGGGTTATGTATCAAGTAATTTCACAAAAGTAAGCTTGATTTTTTTTAAGTTTAGAGCATAATTTAAGCATTGAGAAAATTTGGACAGTAAACTATAATTTCACACCCACTTGAATTATACAACGTCCTCGTTGTATATATATAAAACATTAAATACGGGAATTTAAAAAGAATTAGAATGAGAAACTCCCCTGATATTTGCTCGGTAGATTCTCTTCAAGTTGCGTTTATGAGCAAGATTGTGTGCTGAAAAAGCGTCTGAATCCTAGCACAAACAGCACACACATAGAATTTAGAAAAATATGCAGTCCACAAACTTTGTTCAATATTTTATTCTCGAGAGGAGTCATGTATAAAAAAATTGAAGAACAAGTGCATTCCTATCTTGGTACCTACGGTTAATTTAAACTAAACTAAACAAACTAATTACGGGTCAGACTGGTGGATACGGCGTATCAGTTTAGTGAATACGCCATATTCAAAAATCTGACAATAATGTTTTTAAAGTGCAATATAATATCGGATCTAATAAGTCTAGACATTCAATACACCGTATGGTATGAGGTGGATACGCCGTATTGATGTCTGGGAAGACAGACTCGATAAAATTAAATAACAATATGGGTTGTCTCCTGGGAAGCACTTTTGTTTACATCGAAGTCTTTATGTTAGACTTTTCTTCAGCTTCCTATTTATTCCATCTCATACACGCTAATGTGCCCGCATGTGAGCCATTCTTCCATCTTCGCATTTCGAATGTAACTGGGTCCTAGATTTAAAACTCTTTTGTAGAACCCATTTAAGCTTTTGGTATGCATGCGAGATTCCATTCTTCTCATCTTTCTCACTTATCTTCAGTAATGGTGGGATCTTGTTACATTGCTCATTCGTGTGGTTTTTAAACCTCGGATGTGATTGCACCATTTGATAAGTTACTTCTTCTCTACCATGTGTAAAGGGTAATTATGCCCTTCGTATCATTTTGCTTTAATTTTAACTTCTCTTAAGAATGGTTCGCCAACAATAATATCGCCCATTCATTCATCACGATAAGCATCCATATCCTCTAAAACTGCAAAATCAGTCATAACAGAAAAAGTTCCAACAAAGATAAGCACATTCATTAAGGCTCCTCCTATGACATTATCCCCTTTGTACACCATCTTATTTTGCATTATTGAATTATGAAATTTTATTGAATTACATTGACGTACTATAACAAGTAGAAGTTTGTCGTGTGTAAATTTAAATCCTATCATGCATGAAAACTTTAAGTTGTGGGCACAATCTATATGGATCTTCTTATCATCGTCACAATAACTAGGGTAATCATCAATTCCAATATCAAGATCTTCATCCCTAGTTCTAAATTCCTCAATTACCTCACCTTCCTTAATGGTGGGCATCAAATCATCTCCTTGATTTCTCCTAAGCTCGAATGCTTCATTTAGATCATTTAGTTCAATGTAATCTTCCAAAAAAAGGGTCTAATGATCTATTTAACACCAAAGTATCTCCATAAGCCTAGCTTCTAAATCAAGTTCCATTCTTTCTCTCAAACTTAGCATGTAGACCCTCTTAATTAAACTACTAGCATGTTTAACATTTTTGAAAATAATCTTTTCTTCCCTAACTCATAAAGTAAACTTTTCTTTTGTAAACATCTATCTTAGCAGGGCGTGGATAGAAAAAAATGGGTCTTCCGGAGGATCAAGGGACTTTGATATCCTAGGGCATATCAAGAATTATAAAGTCTATGAGAAAGTAAATTTACCAATTCATATAGTAGTTTCTTCAGCTATTCCCTTTCTGGATATTCACAGTCTATCTGCCAATTTCACTATCAATTAGTGTGAGCTAATTCGCCTACATCCTAGTTTTGGTAGTCGAGAGAGGCATAACACTAACGCTAGCTCCTAAGTCAACAAGGGCATTGTCAAAACAAACATCATTAATAAATCAAGGTAAAGTGAAACTCCCTGGGTCTTTCTACTTTCGGGGTATGGTGTTATTGATATGTGAAGCTCCATAAGCTTTCATGAATTTTAGTCCATGATTCCCCTCTTCTTCTTTACAATAATGATTATCCAAATGACTTGGAAAAGGAACCGTCATTTGTCTTGACTTCTACAATAGTGTACTATTTGTCCAGTGGATACGACGTATTGGGATGATCCAATACGGCGTATCGAGTGTGAATCAGCTTCAATAGTGGTAGAAATCGACTTGACTTGATCTCTTGGGTTTGTTTCAGTTGAGCTTGGTAGGCTTCCAAATCCTCTTTCCTGTAGTACCTTGCTCATTTGCCCGATTTGAATTTCTAAAGTTTTAATTGATGCTCCTTGGTTTCTTATGGCAGCATCTGTCGTAGCTCGGATTTCTTTAATCAAATTGGAATTTTCTTCATGTCTCTTTGCTGATTCAATCATGAATTTGCTCAGGGTATCTTCCATAGATTGCCTCCATTCTTGGTACGAAGGATTTGCGTTGTTCATTTGATAGTACCCTTGAGTTGTTGCTCTATATCCCCCTCCTTGAAAAGGTCTACCAAATTGCGTGTAGTAAGCTTCTTCTAGGGTTTTTCCTTTTTCTTTTTGTGGGCAATCTTTGGTGTAATGGGGTCCTTTGCATTGTTCACATCTGACTTCGTAGCAAGCATAAATTTTTCACTTTCACATCTGATCTCCCTTTCTTGATTGTTCAGTTGTGCTTGTATAGCAGCCAGTCCATCAGAAGTTCTTAGTACTTCTTCCTCTTAGATTCTTCCAATTATGCCATTTTGAGAGTATTCAGCCATTTCTTGGATGGCCTTTTTTGCATCTTCAGCAGTATTTAGTTGGAATGGCACCTCTTTGAGTCCGATTTGTCGTGTCGGAATATCCAACAAATGTAGAACAACATCACCTTGATCTCAGTATATTGAGTTGAGGACTCTTCATCAAGAGTTTTTAACAGCAGTCTCCCATGCTTGAAAAAGGGTTTCATCTGACTCTTGCTAAAAGTTGTTGATATCATCCATTTTCTTCGCAGTTCGACCAGGTGGGCAATATTTGTTTAAAAACTTTGTTTTAAGATCTTCCCAAGTTTTGATCGAACCAGTTAGTTCGTTTCTTAGCCAAGGACCTGAGGCTCTTGTTAAGGTTATAGGGAAGACTCGGGAGCATTATTGATCCACAGTGATGTTAGGAACATGGTATAAGTTATCTATTTCAAGAACTTTCTCAAGGTTTCATTTTGCATCATCATTATCTGAATCGCTAAATGTATTTTCGATAAGCTCCTTAATGAAATTGTACTTTCAGTTCCAAAATGATCTTTACTATTATTTTAGGTTAGCAATCCCGGATCCTTAATTGTTTGGGTATTGCTCATGTAATGCTCTTTGTTTCAGCCATTGTTTCACTTCATCGTCCTACGGAGTATTCTTGGTCAGAAAGTGTTTGTAATCAGGCGATCTCAATTGCGTCAAGTATTTCGAGTATTGAAGTGTCTCCTTGATGATCGAAATTCTCATTTAGGTCTTTGTAGTGTAAATAGTTGGCACTGTAGAACTCTTGTCATTGCACACTACCTGAAATAAGGGAATAAACAATCAGTAGATTTGTCCCGGACGAAAGGGAAAAAAAAATTTGGCACGGAAATCAAATACTTTAATTCTGTTCCGGACGCATAGATACACCGTATCCAATGGAATGGACACGCAATATTAATCTGTTGGTGAATATGCTTATTTTGACAAAAAACTAGATACGCCGTATTAGTGGAAGTGGATACGCGTATTCAACTGTCGACCAGAACCGTATATTTAAGAAAAAATAATTAATATGCAAAATTAAACACACTGAATTTATACAAGCAAACAATACAATACAGGATATAAAATATTATAGAATATTACCAATAATTATACCACTAATTCTATTAAATAATCCTAAGGGTTGATTAATCTAATGTTAAAACCAAAATATCAAATAAAACAATCAAGATTAATTTTCACTCTCCGGCACATGGCGCCAAAAAAATGATGTGCATCGTTGTTATATGGTTATATTTAAGATGATTCAAGTTTTAAATTTATATTTTGCCGACTAAACCAAAAACAACACTTTAACGGGTAGTGTGCCCGATCGGTAGTAGTTTCGTAGTAAGTAGTGGTGGCGAATCACTTAAAGCAAGGTGTGATCGATCAATTAGAATTAGTTTCTCAGGTTATCTAATCTTTGTTATTCTACTCTATTCTAAACCTATGTTAATACCTATGTCAGTCTAAATCCTAATTCTAACGGGAAAAGGGGGTTTTCAGCCTGAGAGACAGGCACGGTTTGGTTGGTGTCTATAATCAATTCAAGGCACTTTAACCCACACAAGCTAATTAACAAAAGATGAAAGAGCGATCGAACCTTATATAAGAAAACTGTTTAACAATTATTAATCTGATTAGAACATTGGTTTGTTTATTTAGTGCAATGATTTTCTTTTCTCGAGGTGGATATCATTCGTAAGACTTAGGGCGTTACTTCATCTTATGATAAGACACAATTATCTGTCATAGTTTAAGCGATCGCAATAAAAGCATCCTTTTTTGCTTTATTTATAAGCTTTCCTTAGGGATTTAAAGCATGGTGATTTGTTAAACCCTAGCTCATAGAGACTTTACCATCTTACGCTTAATGGCTTTTTATACACTAGTAGTTATTGTCCATTATCCAATGGAATCAGAAACGTTACTTGTAGAATTTCTAGTCACCTGTAGTAACATCGATCAAAAAATACCATTTTGGGAATTTCCAATTAACTAGTTATAGCCGAAGCCGTATCCTTGACACGTATTTTAGAAGGAAATTTTTGTGTAACTATGGTTTCTATGATGTATTGATTACTATTATGGAGATGCTATCCCGGACTCTTGATACATTGGTCCGTGTAACACCCTAAATTTACAACGCAGGCGGAATACAACCTTGGGGAGTGCTACTTCCTTAATATAAGCTCCGAGTTCACGGTAAACTACCATTCTATTTTTATTAAAAAGATCAGGAGTTAAAAGGTCCCAATACTTTATAAAAACTCATTTCAAATAATCCACAAACATGTCTAAGTTTTCTTTAAAGGAAAACATTTTATCATATGTGCAAAGTTTACCAAGTCCAAGTCCTTCGATATTCCGCAATTCCATCCCATCAAGCTTCAGCATAAAGATATACTGAGATAAACAATGCTAAAAGTCAACGAAAAAGTTGAAGAGTGATTATAGAGTTTATAAAACAATTCATTTTGAACACAATTCATAGCAAAACATTTAGTTCATAGAACAATCACAACGATGCTAGAGCCACGAACCGAACCTTAACCATGTGCCCAACCCAGAGTGATAGTGTTACACACTCCCAATACTAAATACAATATGTCTCCGTATGCCCTCGCAAGGAACACACGCCAGACAGGTCGTTAGGCCAAAATAGATCTTATTATTTATTGCATCAGCGTTCACCGGTTAGCGGTGATTGACGGTTCATGAAGGAAAGGCCACAACAATACACTCATAGCAACGTTCACATAATAAAATCACCTGTGTTCGATTTTCTAAAACAAGCATGTATCTCCCTCGCGGGTTTTTAAAACATAAAACGATTTAAATGCGAGGCTATGAACTCACCTTGCTCGTAAGCAATAATCGAATAATCTAATAACCACGTGGCTTCAATGAACATCTTGTCGCGATCGCGAAGTTGCAATTAATCCTAACGGTAATGCTCCATTCATTTAGGGAGGTATAAGTTTTGGGGTTTTCCGATGGATAGACACAACTCAAAAATAAAAAGACTCAATTTTCAAATTATAATATTTCGGTGGTTGACTAAGTGAAATGAGCCAAAAGAGTAAAAGCAAAATATGTAATATATCCCCGTATATACATTACATAAGAAAACAGACGCGTATAATTCATGTCGGGAATTATATAACCAAAGGCAAACATTCAAAAGTGCATTATTTAAGTTATGTAATTCTTTACAAGCATTATTATTATATTTATAAGAAATATGTGATATTAATTTAAAATAATATTATCCGACACGCGTTCGGAAATTATCATTTCATTCATGAAAGATTTATTTAATAACGTAAACGTACGTTTTAAGTTTACAAATTAGACAATAATGTCGTTAAAATTTTTATAAAAGTTTATATTAGTATTTTAGTCGTGACTTATAAAATAATATTTAATAAGTTAATGTTCCGATTTTCTTAGCGGTTTTTATATAATTATATAGGTAATAACATACGATTATTATTAGTTCATTTTTATCGGTTTCATTTTTTAAATAAGAATTTTAGTGGAAAACGCTAAGTATAATAACTTTTTAGAAAAATTTCGGCATGACCTTGGTTTAATACAACGTTTCCATGTATCTAAACTTCATTATTTCCCACTTTTCTCAATCATTATACTAATTATTTGTCGTCTCAATAATTACTAAACTAGCCAATTCAACAACAATAAAATTTTTCAAGCAAGTCCAAACGCCCCTAACGGCGGATTACATACAAATCCAAATGCCCTTTTTAATCACGATTTCCCATCGGAAAAAAAAAATCAATAAATGACCGGAAATAAATCACAAGAAATAAGATTAGCAAAAAGGGGAATCACCACCACAAGCCCGACACCACCATGGTGCGGCTGTGGTGGCTGTGGTGGCCACAGCCGGCTCGGCCGCCGCCACAGCGGTGGCGTCAAGCGGCCGATGCACTTGAAAAGCACCACCCAGTAGGGGTTGCGCCGCCACAGCCCGACACCACATGGTGCGGCTGTGGTGGCTGTACCATCGTCCGACCGCCACCACGATGGTGGTTTAGCGGCGGACAGCCCCTATTCGACATAAACCATGACCAAATCAACCACTAAATTAAACATTTCGTAATACAACCGATGTAACCACCATGCATGGAAAACTAGGCAAGAAAACAAGACAATTGAAGGTTCTATAGGAGGTTCACCGCGGATGTGATGATGTTGACGTGGGTGATAAGGTGGATCTGTGGTGGCTGTTGGTGACGGGTTGGTGGCATGGAGAGGGTGTCGACGGCTGTGCCGTGGAGGAGGTGGTGGTACACGGTTGGTGGAGATGGAGTCGGTGATGGTAGGCATCGATGAGATGATAGCACTGGGTAAGCGGTGGAGGGTGTGGTGATGATGGGGTGTTATGCGCGCTGCCTGGTGAGTCGGGCTGTGGAGGGATGGTGATGATGGCGAGGTGGTGGTCTTTAAGGTGGTGTTTGCGGTGATATTCGTTGTTTGGACTGGTTCGATGATCATAGAGGAGGCGGGGGAGAGGTCTGAAACAGCGGGAGGCATGGCAGAGGCGCGGTTGTGCGGCGGCTGTGATGAGGTGGGGAGATGAAGATATCGGCGGTTGGTGGCGGTGAGGCAGAGATAGAGGTGGTTTTTGGTGTTGGTTGCGATGGGTTGATAGATCGGTGATGGCGAGCAATGATGAGGCAGGGCGCACTCGCCCGGGAATAAAAAAAATAAAAATATATAATAAATATACCAAAATTTTTCGGCGGCCGGGAAAACCCCCATGGTGGCGCCGAATTTTGTTGTGACGGGAGGACGGTGGGAGAGTGTTTTAGGGTTGTGTGTGTGTTTAAATTTTGTTATAAATGAAAAAATGGTATAATTGTGTTTATATAATAACGGTTTAAAAAAAATAGAAATGGTTTATAATAGTTGATGGGTTAAAAATGAAATATACTTAGAGGGGATTGAAGTGAAATTGAGAGTAATTTTTGTTAAGTACGGTTCGGGGTCCACGTCTTGCGGGACGTTAACGGTATGATTCAAAAAGGCGAAACTTGCTGCAATTGTTTTCAATAATTTTTCCATCGAAAACAAGTATTCACTCGAATATTTCGTAAATAATTTTGTAATGTTCATTTTAAAATATTCGTTTTGTTTATTCTAGACTCCGATATCATGAGTAGAAATTATTTTGTAATGTTCATTTTAATTATTTCTGTAAATATTTTGTAATGTTCATTTTAAAATATTCGTGTCTGTACGCGTTGATCTCGTTTTCAACCCGGATGAATTAGAAAAAAAAATGATAAAAAAAAATTTATAAATGAAAATTATGTAGTAGAAATTATGATTTATTATTAAAATAAGTCTTGAAAAATTTTTTTTAGTTATGCGGTAAATTATTATTATTATTATTTGTTTTTTTTTGACGATAAAAGGGCAAATGGTCAAAAGTTAAGTCAAACTCGAAAAGTAAAAGGGTAACATAGTGTAATTTTAAAGTTTCAATAAATTGTCGGTTGTCAATTCTCCCTCCTTTAGGAAAGCCGACGTTCCCGACGCTCAATTTGTTCTTTTTTAGTGCTTCGTTTAATGGTGAGAGTGTGAGATTTATAGACAAGTCATTGTCGAAGTTTCCAACGAAAATTTAATGAATAAAGTCAAAGCATTAAATATATGCAACGGGCATAAGCGAATGGGTCTCGTTAAAAGAGATCGCGTCATTATAGAAACATTGTTTGGAGGTGATCATAACTCCATCGGAAAGCGTTACAAACATTATTCTAAACAAAGGCTTTTCTTTAAGAGTATACATTCCACCATAAATTGCATGGTCGCTAAACCGTCAAGCCAGGCAAATTGAAAAAGAGAAGCGCATTGAAGCGGGTAATTACCTCGGAGTATACATTAACTTTACTCGAAAGCATACGGCATGATCGAATCAAGGTATCTTTTCATTAAGCACATATAATCATCATCAACGACATGATTGCTAAAAAGCCAAACATGCAATCAAATCAGTTCAGTTACGTTAACTCATGCTTGATAAAAAGTAAGCCCATGATCTACAATAAATTTAATTCCGGTAAGGACAAGCCAAAAGAAAAGTTATTAAAGTTAAAGGATGTTCCATCGGGTCTGAAAGCCTATGGTTGCATTGTCCAAAGAGATTTTTTATCATCGTATGGGTGCTCACAACGCAGGATCCTAACCAAAGTGATAACTTAGTTATCATAAACAGATTCATTACCCAAAAGAGATTACAGGTGTGATCACAAATGGATTCATACCCAAAAGAGATTACTGGGTGATCACAAACGGATTCATACCCAAAAGAGATTACAGTATATATGAAATCAGGGTGCTCACAGGCTTTATAGCCATAGATCCATATCCACAAAGATTTTTATCATCGTAGGTTGCTCACACGCGGATCCATACCCTATCATCGTAGATGGGTGTCCTCCCCGAGGATCCTGTACCTTATCATTGTAGAGTGCTCCACTGCGGATCCATACCCTATCAATGCAGAAGTGCTCACTCGTGGATCCATTCCCTAGTAAATGGTAGTTTGCTTATTTTATCAAAACTATGGGATTCTTTACGGTTGCCCCAAGGCTACGATCGTCAACGGCTTGGCTGCACACGCAAGGGACACTTCGGATCGGCACCCCAAAAACGCGACCGCCTCCGTATGTATGTCCTTAAATCGTCCTTGACCTATTTAGCGAGCTCAATATTTGGGTAGCGTTACCACCGATCGAGTATATAATAATGCCGCCTCAGCTCGCCACACGTTCAATGACACTCGACCTAAAACACAGATTCAAAAATATTTAACATATAGCAAGCAATAATTTTGCACATAATTGTCAACTATGGCTATCCGTCGTGCTCATCGACGATCGAGGGGATCGAGTCACGCACAAGGGACTCTCAATACTAAATAAATGGAGTGACTGGCAAACGGGATTGTCTTTATCTACCGCCACGAAGTCGGGCAAATCCAATTTTGTCCATCGGTAGTTTTTATTCCCTACGGAAAAATGATGTACGGTCGTACATCAATTAACGTTCGGAAGGATCCCAACCATTGTGCTTGGCTCTCGCACGAAGGCTTCTCTTTTGAAGCCATCGTTGTGTGACTTACATTGGTTTTCAGTCATCACTGCTAGTTGGTATCCGATGTTTCACAAGCCAGAACAGGAACATTCAAACACCTCGAATTCAACAACTCGAGCTTTGTGTAGGATTCATTCGTAACATTTAGATGACAGAACACCCATAGTTTCGGGGCGGTAGAAGTTTTCTTCACGATTACGGCTTATTCATACAGGAATGATTCACAGTTTGCCGTAGAGGAAACTTTACTCAACGGACGTCGTTCGACATATAGGAAAAATGAAAGAAAGTAATGTAAGATTACATTTGATGTAGGAGAAGTCTTTTTCATTGGTCTCGTAGTTACTCGAATTCGGCTTTCATCCACTTTGGCAGTCTTCTGGTCTTGTTAAAAATTTCTTCTCAGTGTCGGTATCAGGTTTACTTGGTATTTCATCACCAACATTGTGACTTAGATAGGGTTTCACACGTTACACGTGACACACAAAATATTTTCCGGAATTACTCGGTCATGGTGACTTTCTAAGGCCTTTGTAGTACCATCCAAAAAGAAATGATTGTCAAGGGAACGCTCAAGAAATTCAGGATTGTTTTTACGAATCGGAATCGGAAAGGATTTCGTGAATAAGGATCCATATTTAGAAGTGTTTACACCCAAAATTTCATCCAAAAACCACTAGTTTTTTAAGGCGACGATTTAATCCTACACAGCGTGGCTTTCCGTATTTTGCATGTTAGCTAGGTATGCATAATTGAGGACAAGCGACGACACTTCGTTCCTCGTCAAAAAGAAAACTTTTTGATTATTAACACCCATATCTGATAATAAAAGTTTTCGACCTAATCTGAAAATAAGTATATTATTTGACATAGGGGGAAGTGGGAAAATTTTTTTACTTGTTTTGAGGGAAAAAATACACATTAACCTATTGTTCATTCATTTTTGGGAAACACATTTTTGCTTTGCCTTCTTGTGAAAATCGACGCAATTTGGTGTTTAGTTTGATAAAGCATTTCATATATTATTATATATTTTTGGAATAAATTGTTCATAAAAAAGGACTTTAAAGTCTTTATTGTTTTGGAATCAAGGATCCATAGCAAGTCAAGAATTAGTTAAGTCAAGAATCGATGCCATCGATTGAGGTAAATGGATGATATTATCGATAACTGGAATTATCACTGGAGTCTGATTGCTTCTCCCTAAAACAGTGTGCGTCTATTCAAACGTGCTCGACACGGACCTATAATAGTGTCGGGTTAATCAGGATGAAATAATAAAGTTTGATCGAACGATACGTAACTTCGTAGATTAGTATATATATATCTTATATATGCATGATAAAAATAATATAGTATTGCAAACGATGAGAAAACCACTTGCGCGTTCTAGTTAATATCACTTAACTTATTTGTAAAAGCGACCATTTCAAGAAAGTTACTATTTTTAATAGGTCCGGTTATCGGATTACCGTAATCGATATAATCATTAGATTTAAAATCTCGACACTCGTGTCATATTTTATTAACAATCCATTTCTTATATACCATAAACGTATTTAGTAAGAATAATGAGAGTTTATTATTTTTATAATTATCCAACAAGATTCAAATTAGCATAATTGACTTTTAAAATCAACGTTTGACTTTTTAATAAGTCTATATGTATGTTTTTCTCAAAACTGCCCCGTTATATCCCATTTTCGTGACTCGGACTCTAAAGAGATTTCATGTAAAACATTGTTTCGAACAACATTTTAGTTTTAGTCGAGATTTGAATCTCGACAGAAAATGACCAAAATGCTCTTACAATACTTCTGCACTGAAACATTATTTTATTTTTATGTGTAAATGTAAAAAATTTGACTTTTGTATTGTTTTTTGACTCAAAAATCAATTCATATCAAGTTTAAACCTACCTATACAAGATATTCAAATCGTTAATTTTTCCCAACAAATCTTTCGAACTAATCTAAGCAAGTGTTCGACGGATTTTATCACAAACAATCATCAATAACGAATTAAATTGCGAAAATAATGATTTTGCTAGTAATAGAAATTACTTATGATGATTCACTAAGAAAGATCGGAAAATAAATAGTTTCGCCTCGTTCCTTCGTTCCTTAGCTATTTGATTCCTTAATCGCGGCTCGAAACACAACAAAAATCTAACAAAGCCTCAAATCTATATAATATTGCAATGTATTCATGTTTTATCTTTATTGCAAATATAGGAAATTTTTCATAATATCATAATGGTGACACCATTACATAAGGTCTATAGTACAACTCGAATGTACGTGTGTGGCGATGATCGAAAGGCATATATATCTATAGCGGTTCGTCGCAGGACGGATATCGTATATATATATACACATACATATATAAATACCCTTTTTTATACCGCACGCTTGGTATAAAGTATACAAACAAAGGCCTAGCAACAAGCACATAAAGGATCGGGAAGGATTGGGCGCGCGGATATCGGACATTGGTGAACGACTCGTGAAATTTTTTCGAAAACAGTCATAGTCCAGGTTTGAAAACGACTTGCTTAGTTCGCTATGCTTAGGCTAGGATACCAATCTGTAAATACTCTAAATTTACATCGCAGCGGAATACAAACCTTGGGGTGCTACCTCATAATATAAGCTCACGAGTTACGGTAAACTACATTTAATTTTTATTAAAAAGATCAGAGTTACAAGGTCCAATAACTTTTATAAAAATCTCTATTTCAATATCACAAACATGTCTAAGTTTCTTTAAAAAAGAAACATTTTTTTATATTCAATGTGCAAAGTTCACCAAGTCAACGTCCTTCGATTATCTGCATTCCATTCCACATCCAAGTAGCAAGATATACCTGAGATTAACATTGCTTTAAAAAGTCAACGAAATCGTTGAGTTGAATTCATAGAGTTGTTTATAAAACAATCATTTTGAACAAAAGCATAGCAAAAACATTTAGTAAGAAATTCAATAGAACAATCACAATCGTTTGCTTGAGATACGATACCGAACCTTAACATGTGAAACCTGGGTGATAGTTGCTTCACACTCCCAGTAATAAATAAATATGTCCCCGTATGCCTAGCAAGGAACACAAGCAGACAGGTCTTTGTAGTCCAAATTGAACTATGATTTTGCATCAGCCGTTCACGGGTTAGCGGTGGTGTATTGACGGTTCATGAGGGAAAGGCCACAAAAAATTACACTCATAGCAACGTTCACATAATAAAATCACCTATGTTCGATTTTTCTTAAAACAAGAATTGTGTTCTCCTCGAGGGTTTTTAAAACATTAAAACGATTTAAAATGCGAGGACTATGAAACTCACCTTAATTGTAAGCAATAATCGAATAATTAATACCACGTCCGTTCAATGAACATACTTATTTGTCGTTTTTGCGATCGCGAAGTTGCAATTAATCCTAACGGTAATGCTCCATTCATTTAGGGAGGTATAAGTTTTGGGGTTTTCCGATGGATAGTTACATCGACACGACTCAAAAATAAAAAGACTCAATTTCAAATTATAACATTTCGGTGGTTGACTAAGTGAAATGAGCCAAAAGAGTAAAAGCAAAATATGTAATATATCCCCGTAAATACATTACATATGAAAACAGACGCGTATAATTCATGTCGGGAATTATATAACCAAAGGCAAACATTCGAAAGTGCATTATTTAAGGTATGTAATTCTTTACAAGCATTATTATTATATTTATAAGAAATATGTGATATTAATTTAAAATAATATTATCCGACACGCGTTCGGAAATTATCATTTCATTCATGAAAGATTTATTTAATAACGTAAACGTACGTTTTAAGTTACAAATTAGACAATAATGTCTTAAAAATTTTATAAAAGTTTATATTAGTATTTTAGTCGTGACTTAAAAAAATAAATATTTATAGTTAATGTTTGCCGATTTTCTTGCGGTTTTATATATTGATTTATTAGAGGTAATAACCTACGATTATTATTTAGTCATTTTTATCGGTTTTATATTTTTTTAAATAAAAATTTTTAGTGAAAAACGCTAAGTATATAAATTTTTAGAAATTTCGGCATGACCTTGCCGTTTATACAACGTTTCCATGTATATAAAATACATTATTTCCCACTTTTATCAATCAATATCACTAATATATTTCTCGTCCCAATAATTACTAACTAGTCAATTCAACAACAATAAAAATTTTCAAGCAAGTCCAAACGCCCCTAACGGCGGATTACATACAAATCCAAACGCCCTTTTTAACCACGATTTCCCATCGGAAAAAAAAATATCAATAAATGACCGGAAATAAATCACAAGAAATAAGATTAGCAAAAAGGGGAATCACCACCACAAGCCCGACACCACCATGGTGCGGCTGTGGTGGTGTGTGGCCACAGCCGACTCTGGTGCCGCCGACACAGCTAGGTGGCTTTGTGGGGGGGGCGTCAAGCGGATGAGCACAGCGGGAACCCCGCGGGGTTGCGCCCGCCACAGCCTGACACCAATGGTGCGGCCTGTGGTGGCATTATCGTACATCGTCATGACCGCCACCACGATGGTGGTTTAGCGGCGGACAGCCTCTATTCGACATAAACCATGACCAAATCAACCACTAAATTAAATATTTCGTAATACAACCGATGTAACCACCATGCATGGAAAACTAGGCAAGGAAACAAGACATTTGAAGGTTCTATAGGAGGTTCACCGCGGATGTGATGATGTTGACGTGGGTGATAAGGTGGATCTGTGGTGGCTGTTGGTGACGGGTTGGTGGCATGGAGAGGGTGTCGACGGCTGTGCCGTGGAGGAGGTGGTGGTACACGGTTGGTGGAGATGGAGGTGATGGTGGCATCGAATGAAGATGATAGCGAGGGTAGCGGTGGAGGTGTGGTGATGATGGGGGTATGCCGGCTGCCATGGTGAGTCGGCTGGTGGGAGGATGGTGATGGCGACGTGGTGGTCTTAAGGAGGTGTTTGCGGTGATGTTCGTTGATTGGTGTTCGGCGGATCATAGAGGAGACGGGGGAGAGGTCTGAAACAGCGGGGGGAGGCCATTGGATGTAGGCGACGGTTGGTGCTAGGCGGCTGTGTCGAATGGGTTAGGGAGATGTAGAGCTAGGCGGTTTGGTGGCGGTGAAGCAAAGATAGAGGTGGTTTTTGGTGTTGGTTGCGATGGGTTGATAGATCGGTGATGGCGAACAATGATGATGGCAGCGGCGCACTCGCCGGAAAATTTTCCGGCGGCCAGAAAACGCCATGGAGGCGCCGGATTTTTGAGGGAGGAGGTGGGAGAGTGTTTAGGGTTGTGTGTGTGTGTTTAAATTTTGTTATAAATGAAAAAAATGGTATAATTTGTTTATATATTAAAGGTTTTAAAAAAATAGAAATGGTATAATAGTTGAGGGTTAAAAATGAAAATATACTAGAGGGACTAGAAGTGAAACTTTGGGTAAATTTTGTTAAGTAACGGTTCGGGTCTCGTTTGGGCGAGTTAACGGATGATTCAAAAGGCGAAACTTACGCCATTGTTTTTCAAATAATTTTTCCATCGAAAACAAGTATTCACTCGACCATATTTCGTAAATATTTTGTAATGTTCATTTTAAAATATTCGTTTTGTTTATTCTAGACTCCGATATCATGGGTAAACTTTACTCATAAAATAAATCGTTAACTCGAATATTCACGTTAATAATAAACGTTTTTAAACAAAATGATAATTAATTTATTAAATATTTTTATTAAATAAATTACGATAAATAAATAAGATCTAATTTGTTTCGTGTCGGTACGCGTTGATCTCGTTTTCAACCCGGATGAATTAGAAAAAAAATGATAAAAAAAATTTATAAATGAAAATTATGTAGTAGAAATTATGATTTATTATTAAAATAAGTCTTGAAAAAAAAAATTTAGTTATGCGGTAAATTATTATTATTATTATTATTATTATTATTTATTTTTTTGACGATAAAAGGTCAAATGGTCAAAAGTCAAGTCAAACTCGAAAAGTAAAAGGGTAACATAGTTATTTAAAGTTTCGAAAATTGACGGTTGTCACATTCTCCCCTCCTTTAGGAAGCGACGTCCCGACGCTCAATTTGTCTTAATAGTCTTCGGTTTAATGGTGAAGAGGTGAGGATATAGACAAGTCATGTCGAAAGTTTCCAACGAAAATTTAATGAATAAAGTCAAAGCATTAAATATATGCAACGGGCATAAGCGAATGGGTCTCGTTAAAAGAGATCGCGTCATTATAGAACTAGTTTGAGTGGGACATAAACTCCTTCGAAAAAGCGTTACAAACATTATTCAAACAATTAAGCGCTTATCATTAAGCGTTATACAATCACATTAATTGCATGCTCGCTAAAGTCATGCTCATGCAAATTGAAAGAGAGCGCATTGGTGGTATTAATTAACTCGGAGTATACATAACTTTATCGAAGCACTCGGCATTGATCGAATCATGTATTTTTCTCATTTAAGCACATATAATCACATAACGAATGTTGCTTTAAAAAGCCAAAACCTTTGCAATCATCAGCTCAGTCAGTTAAATATGCTTTGCTAAATAGTCAACGCCATAAATAAACAATATATAATTCCGGCTAAAGACCCAGCCAGAAAAGTTAATTAAAGTTAAACGGATGGTTCAGGCGTCTGATGCCACTGGATGCAATGTCCATAGAGATTTTTATCATGTAGGAGTGCTCCAACTGTGGATCCCGACCCAAAAGAGATTACATTTGGTAATCAATAAACAGATTCACTATACCCAAAAGAGATCTTACAGGGTGATCACAAACGAGCTTCCTACCACAAAAGGGATTACATGGGTGATCACAAAACGGATTCTACCCAAAGAGATTACAGTTTATATGAGATCAGGGTGCTCACAAGCTATATTGTAAACACCCCAAAATGGGTCGCAGCGGAATAAGGATCCGGGGCGTGTTACTTCAAGATCAAAGCACAAGATTATATATTAAGACGACACAAAAAGTAAGTTTAAATTGATACATTGGGATTTAAATAAAAGACATATTACAAAAGGTTATAGCTTTACTTGTTCTTTGTTTAATATTACAAAAGGTAACATTTGATTTCCCCAAAAACATGATGAATAAATCTTTAACAGTGCAATCCAAAACATTAATCCATTGCATCCTTGCACCTCGTGCCTTCTTGACCTCTATGGAAACATGTTAAACGTCAACAAAATTGTTGTATGAATTAATAGGTTTATGTATTTAAATTATGAGGAATCGCAAGGACTTTCCCGTGATGTTACAACATAAGCCAACAAAACAAAAACCAGATTTGTTGCATAGCTCATGACACTGAAGTAAACCTAATATTTGCTATTTTAGCAGTTATTTTGACCGTACGGATGTTGTAACCCGCAACATCAAGTCCGACATGGTCAAACGTTCGTTCCGGTGATAGGAAATCACCCAACGGGAGGTTAATCCCAATGATTATTTTATAACATTCACGCTCACATAATGCAATTAAACAACTACATCTATGCAATTGCAGGTTTGATATGTGCTCAGGAGGGTTATCGTACTTAGCAAACACATAATCAATAATTAAAATACTTACGTCCGCGATTAGAAAACAAAGCATGGTTCACCACCAAAATATAGTAAAATCAGTAATTAAAAACTGTAAAAAAGTGGGGCTATAGAAAACTCTCCGTTGAGTACTGAATGTCCACTTAATCACAGATTTTAAATGTCACGCAAAACGGTTAGATGCACACCTGTTTAAACTTTAAGGTCGTATAAGTACCGAGACTTTATTAATAAATTGAATTTAATCTTATGTTGTTACATCGTATTTCGTTCGGGCTATCATAATTAAGAGGTCATGACTGTCGTAGAGTAGTTAGGACACTATAAATCGTAAATCCATACAACTCGTCGATACGCCATCGATAAGAGGCCTCATTATGATACTACTAGTATTATAGCACTTTGATAAACCACTCAATATTCTATATAAACATAATATCGACTCCTAATAGTTTTAGTAAAATAATTTTTATAGAGGTGAAAACGTTGTATAAATATACTTTTCGTAAAAATGACTTAATGTGGTCGTTTTAAGGTGTTTGGCTCGCGTTTCTCTACGTCCACGTCTTGTTAGTATGACGAGTTGATAAAATATTATATTTCAAATTTTTGATTTCTGCGATGAATAGTGCTTTTTTATATTAACAACAAGTATATACTCGTTTTTAGTTTTAATTAGGTTACACTTGTTAATCGTAATAACTTATTAGTTTTAATTCCGGATTTTAGTGATTTTCCGTGTAGTCTTTGTTATTAAAAGGTGTTTTATATTTTATAAGGTTAATCACGCTGTTTATGAATAGTTACTTTTTTACTGTTCATAGTTTATAAAAATTACTTTTATAAAACTTAAATTATCGAAATTCGTAGTTTTTTCGTTATAGTTCAGTTTTAGCGATTCTTTCATGTACGATCTCGTAATTAAAAGGTATATCTATTTTGATGTTTTAAAAACAATGTAGTTGGCTGTAATGAATAGTAAATTTATAAAATAGTTTTTAAAGTTTTTATGTCGTAAAACTCGTAATAAAACGCTATCTTTTTCGTCTTATAAATCGGATTTTTCGAGTTTATTTCATTTTCGGAATGTTATGACGTTTTATTTTTTTATATAATGTCAAAACTATTGTCTATAGTGTCGAAATTTTACACCACCTTTAATTTTCCTAGTGTCTACTTTTTTTTAAATGATTATTTCTATGTATTTTCAAATAGTAGTTTATTATTGAAACCCTAAATAACTATTATGAACATATGTGATTATTATACTTAATGTCAATTAGTTCTTATTATTTTTTCATTTATCCATGATTAACAAGTTTAATATTTACTTTCCATTATTTCTCATGTGAAGATTAAGTAACATTATAAAACCCTAATTTGACCTAAACATGTTTATACTTAACCATATGTTAATCATACTTTTACATTCATTTTTCTGATTATATTTATACCATATGACATTAAGAATAAGTGCAATAAATTCTTAAACATAAGTGAAAAACTCATTTTTACATATTAAAGTCCTAGTGGTGATTTTAGCCATATTAACATATAAACACATTAAAAATCATAATAAATAAAAGTATGAAGGAACTTTTTTTTAGGAAGACCTAGGGATGATGTATGAGATGAAAATAAGTGCTAAATCCCTATGCTTAGATCAAAACCAAAGTAGCAAGCTTATAAACCCTAGATTAGGTTTGAAACCCTAATCTTCCCCTTTTCTTCTTAAATCCTTGCAAATGAAGAACCAATGCTTGAAAACACTTTAGTATGCCTTAGGATTGATGTGTAAAGGGTTGTATAGGTTGTATAAATAGTTTGTATGTTTGCTTACCCCCCAAAAACATCAACCAACAATCAACAACCCAACCCGATGGAATGGCCTTAAATGCCCGTGGGCTTAGAGCTTAGAAAGAGAAAGATAATGAATTTTGGTAAGTATAGAGTTTATGTAAGTTTACTTATGCATGCATGTGTATTTATAGGAAGAGAATGAAGATATTTGTGTCAAGTGGAAGCTCATCGGGTAAGTGCTAAGGCTTTTGACACCCCATCCGGAGAATACTAATCGAAACGCATGAACTTCTGATGAAAAAGCCTTATAGACTTTTGCAAACTTTAGTTCAAAAGAATATCTTGGTAGCGCCTAAGTCTTAAGAATGATATGCCACCTCAAGAGAAGAAATCATTGCACTTAATAAACAAACCAACGTTCTAATCGGATTAATAATGGTTAATACAGTTTTCTTATATAAGGTTCGACCGCTCTTTCATCTTTTGTTAATTAGCTTACGTGGGTAACAGTGCCTTGAATTGATTGTAGTCACCAACCAAACCGTGCCAGTCTCTCAGGCTGAAAACCCCCTTTTTCCCGTTAGAATTAGGATTTAGACTGACATAGGTTTAACATAGGATTAGGATAGAATAGAATTAGCATAGATTAGATAACCAAGATATTAATTCAATTGAGAGATTTAACCTCGCTTCAAGTGTTTGACACCCTACTTACTACAAAACTACTACCGATCGGGTACACTGCCCGTTAAAGTGTTGTTTTTGGTTTAGTCGACAAAATATAAATTTAAAACTTGAATCATCTTAAATATACCATACAACGACAACACATCAAGTTTTTTGGCGCCGTTTCTGGGGAGTGAAATTAATCTTGATTTTTATTTGATATTTTAGTTTTTAACATTAGATTAGATCTAACCCTTAGGATTAGTGTAATTTAGATTAGTGTATATTCTTATATATTCTGTAATATTTGTATATTTGTCTTTAATTGTTTGCTTGTATATATTTGTGTATTTAATTGTTTGCATATTTAATTGTTTTTCTTAAATACACTATTTTGGTCGACCATTGAATACGGCGTATCCACTTCCATTAGATACGGCGTATCGATCGTCTGAAACAGAAACTACAATATTTTCGTGCCAATACCTTCCTTCGGGATAAATCCTACTGATTGTTTATCCCTTGTTTCAGGTAGTGCATGACAAGGAGTTCTACGAACGAACAATTTACACCTTACAAAGATCCTGAACGATAATTTTGATCATCAAGGAGACACTTCAAGACTCTAAGTCTTGACGAATTGAGATCGCCTGATTTAAATCTACTTTCTGACCAAGAATACTCAAAGGGAGAAGAAGCGGAAGCAATGGCAGAAACAATGGAGCAATATATGAGCAAGACCCGAACATAATATGGATCGGGAGTCGCTAGGCATAAAATTGATAACAAAGATCAATTTAAACTGAAAGGACAATTTCTTAAGGAGCTTCGAGAAAACACATTTAGCGGTTCGGATAATGAGGATGCAAATAAACACATTGAGAAAGTTCTCAAAATAGTTGACTTATTCCATGTTCCTAACATCACTGTGGATCAACTAATGCTCAGAATCTTCTCTATATCTTTAACTGGAGCCGCAATTCGTTGGCTAAGAAACGAACCAATTAGTTCAATCAAAACTTGGGAAGATCTTAAAACTAAATTTTTGAACAAATACTGCCCACCTAGTCGTACTGCAAAGAAAATAGAGGAAATCAACAACTTTCAGCAAGAGCCAGATGAAACCTTTTATCAAGCATGGGAGCGCTTTAAAGAAATCTTGATGAAGTGTCCTCAACACTATTTAACTGAGATGCAAAAAGTAATTTTGTTCTACAATGGATTCGATGTTCCAACACGATAGATTCTTGACTCAAGAGGTGTCGTTCCAACTAAGTCTGCTGCAGATGCTAAGACAACCATCCAAGAAATGGCTGAATACTCTCAAAAATGGCACAATGGAACATCTAGAGGAAGAAGTATTGAGACTTCTAACGGATTAGCTGCTATACAAGCACAACTGAACAATCTTGGAAGAGAGATCAAGAAGGTAAATGAAAAAGTTTATGTTGCTCAAGTTGGATGGGAACAATGCAAAGGACCCTATTACACCAAAGATTGCCCACAAAAAGAAGAAGTGAAACCCCAGAAGAAGCTTACTACATGCAATTTGGTGGACCTTTTCAAGGAGGGGATATAGAGCAACAGCTCCAGGGTACTATCAAAGGAACAACGCCAATCCTTAGTACCAAGAACGAAGGCAATCTATGGAAGATACCCTGAGCAAATTCATGAGTAAATCAGCAAAGAAACACAAATAAAACTCTAACTTGATCAAAGAAATCCGAGCTTCGACAGATGCCGCCATAAAGAACCAAGGAGCATCAATTAAAACATTGGAAATACAAATCGGGTAAATGAGTAAGGTACTACAGGAGAGAGGATTTGGAAGCCTACCAAGCCAACTGAAACGAACCCGAGAGACCAAGTCCAGTCGATTTCAACCACTATTGAAACTGATTCACACTCGATACACCATATTGGATCTACCCAATACGCTGTATCCACTAGACAAAACCGTACACTATTGTACAAGTCAAGACAAATAACAGTTCCTTTTCTAAGTCATTTGGATAATCATTACTGTGAAGAAGAAGAGGGGAACTATGGACCAAAATTCACGAAAGCTTATGGAGCTTCATATATCAATAACGTCATACCCCAAAAGGAGAAAGACCCAGGGAGTTTCACTTTACCTTGCTTTATTAATGATACTTGTTTTGACAATGTCCTTGTTGACTTAGGAGCTAGCGTTAGTGTTATGCCTCTCTCGACCTACCTTAACTTAGGATTAGGCGAATTAGCTCACACTAGGTTGATAGTGAATTGGCAGATAGGACTGTGAAATATCCAAAAGGAATAGCTGAAAACGTACTAGTAGGAATTGGTAAATTTACTTTCCCAGTAGACTTTATAATTCTTGATATGCCCGAGGATATCAAAGTGCCCTTGATCCTCGAAAGACCATTTTTGTCTACCGCCCGTGCTAAGATTGATGTTTACAAAAGAAAGATTACTTTAAGAGTCAGGGAAGAAAGGATTATTTTCAAAAGTGTTAAACCTGCTAGTAGTTTAATTAAGAGGGTCTACATGCTAAGTTTGAGAGAAAGAATGGAACTTGATTTAGAAGCTAGGCTTATGGGAGAGACTTTGGTGTTAAATAGATCATTAGACCCTTTCTTGGAAGATTACATTGAATTAAATGATCTAAATGAACCATTTGAGCTTAGGAGAAATCAAGGGGATGATTTGATGCCCACCATTGAGGAAGGTGAGGTAATTGAGGAATTTAGAACTAGGGATGAAGATCTTGATACTGGAATTGATGATTACCCTAGTTATTGCGACGATGATAAGAAAATCCATATAGATTGCGCCCACAACTTAAAGTTCTCATGCATGATAGGATTTGAATTTACACACGTCAACTTCTACCCGTTATTGTACGTCAATGTGATGTCCAAAGAGTTTCATAATTCAATAATGAAAGATAAGATGGTGTACAAAGGGGATAATGTTGTAGGAGCCTTAATGAATGTACCTATCTTTGTTGGAACTTTTTCTGTTATGACTGATTTTGCAGTTTTGGAGGATATGGATGCTTATCGTGATGAAAGAATGGGCGATATTATTGTTGGTGAACCGTTCTTAAGAGAAGCTGGAATTAAAACAAAATGTTTGAAAGGGATAATTACTCTTTACAATGGTGATGATGAAGTAACTTACCAAATGGTGCGATCACATCCGAGGTTTAATAACCACATTAATAAGCAATGTAACAAGATCCCACCATTACTAAAGGTAAGTGAGAAAGATGTGAAGAATGAAATCTTGCATGCATACCAAAAGCTTAAGGGGTTCTACAAAGGAGTTTTAAATCTAGGACCCAATTACATTCGAAATGCGAAGACGGAAGAATGCTCACACGCGGGCACATTAGCGTGCATGAGAGATGATTTCAAATGAGTGGAAGCTGAAGAAAAGTCTAACTTAAAGACTTCGCTGTAAACAAAAGTGCTTCCTGGGAGACAACCCAGATTGTTATTTAATTTTGTTATCGAGTCTGTCTTCCCAGACATCAATACGGCATATCCGCCCCATACCATACGGCGTGTTGATTGTTTGGACGTTATCGGTCTTTATTTTATTGCACTTTAAAAACATTATTGTCAGTTCTGGCAATACGGCGTATTCACTAACCTGATACGCCGTATTCATCAGACTGACCCGTAATTAGTTTGTTTAGTTTAGATTAAATTAATCGTAGATACCAAGATAGGAATGCACCTGTTTTTCCTATATATTTTTTACAGGACCTCATGAAAGAAATATCGATGAAGTTGGTGGAATGCATATTTTCTGAAATTCTATGTGTGTGCTGTTCGTGCTAGGATTTAGACGCTTTTCCAACACACAATCTCGCTCATAAACGCAACTTGGAGAATCTACCGAGCAAATATCAGGGGAGTTTCTCATTCTAATTATCAAATATCAGTGGGAATTTCACATTCTAATTCTTGTTCATTCCCATGTATATATTGTTTTGAGTATATACAACGAGAACGTTGTAGAAATTCAAGTGGGAAGGATGGAATTAGAGATGTTGACCTATCCTAAAATTCCACCACCTAAACTTAAATTATGCTCACATTAAAAAAAATTCAAGCATACTTTTGTGAAATTACTTGATACATAACCCGCACATAATAACCCTTGTTAGATATTGTGAGGATTTAACCTTATCCATTTTTAAATGTTTACCCAAATTCTACAAAATATGAGTGTACTGGTGATGTAGTAGACTTTAAAACTTGGCTTGGTATATCTATTCGAGACCGCAATAATGAGTACTATGGATTTAGATGGAGTAACTTGTTTATAGGATTACACCTAAATCACCTTTACATGTTGCTTATTAACTAACTACACCGGTTAGTTAACCCCCGTATAAAACCTTTGTTTACTCTCATTTTAAGAGTAAGATACCCCTTGAACAACCCGTAGAGCCAATCCTTTAGGAACTACACCAATTATTTGTTTCGTTACACCTTTACACCTTAGCCTACCCTGTTAGATTAAGTTTATTTGTCAGTTTGCAAGTTGTCTTAAAGTGTAAAGTTATTATTTCCCGAGTCTGTGTCTATTTTGGTACGGTTGGAAAAATTTTGGCACATTGCAAATGGGAATGTATATTACAGTCAAAACTCATGTATTTTTACTACCATCGCAATTAATGGTACGTCCGAAGAACGAAGAATTATCGAAGGAATTATCCAGAATTATTATGATCGTGAAGATGGTGAAACTACACCGAGTTTTGTAGTATAGTGTTAGCAAAAAAAATCGAAAAAATTAGAAAAATCGCAACAAAAAAAGAGAAGGAAAGTTTGAAGATAATCATTTTGTAACTACCGAGGGAATTACACGAATGATCGATTATTCGTTGATACAAGTCGACGATGTAGAGTATTGTATAAAGTGGAAGATATCGCCACTTACCTTGTAAAGTATGTAAAGTATGGGATGATTGGAAAGTTGACCGTTACGGGAACGCCAACTTAGGTTGTTGTTTTTGATCTATGAATCAAGACGCTTGTAACTAGTTTGAGACTTTTTACATGGTAACGAGTAGCGGGAAAAAAAAAATGTGTCTAGCATCCCTTGCAATTTTAGACTTAATCTATTTGTTTCGTAACTTTTATTTAACAACAATTTAATTTCTTTTCCTAATCATTAACCATGGGTATTACGCGAATGAGGAAGTATCGATCGTGCATGTCTATCGTCATTACAAATACACATTGTATGCATGTCTCCAGTGCCTTGTTGGTTATTACTATCGTGCAATGTTAGAAGAGTCCCTGTCCCTATATCTTTCCATCATCCTATACCGTTGGTTAAAATATGAATGAGATGTGATCGAAAGACACACACTATGTTCTAATCTGTCGTTACGCCATGAATTGTGCTTCAGCTGCTTTTGTTTTAGAGTGGTACATTGGTGGAAGATTGTAGAATGATCGACCCCTAACCTTATCTTAAAAACCTATATTACCTTTATAAAAGCTTGTTTACTCCTTAGCTTTAGCATGAGATGTGTAGTCCTCCAGCCAAGCTAGATAGAGATACCATCACGACGATGCAATTGAGTGATTATTACATGTCCCAACAGTAGATAAGTTGGTGATTTAGAGTGTTTTCATCTTTCTATCTTCGTGAGGTTTGGTTGTGTACCTGTAATAGATCAAAGAAATGCATTAAACACAAAAAATATCCTATAGGGATACATTTTTATATACTTCTAAATGCTACTTGATGAACAAGTAGGATTCAAGTGGGGGTGATATTGATGACATCAAATAACGTCTATTTATAGAATCCCCCATTTATCCCATGTAATTAACCCATTTTTGTATAATTATCTTGCAAATAATGTTACTTAATAGTTTATATGATAATTGTAGTAATATGGAGATAAGTTGGATAATTTAGCATAAGACGTTGCATTCCTGGAGCTTAAATGAAGATATTTTGAAGATTTACTATTTTAACAACCAATACGCCGTATCCATCAGGGAAGATACAGCGTATCCATGCCTGCACTTACCAAAGACCACAAAGGAAAGAAGATCAATATGCCGATCCGAAGATGTCAATACGCCCATATTGAAGATATGGTATGTGATATTCTGAAGATATCCAAACGTGTCCCGTACGTTAAGGATACCCAATACGCCGTATCTAATCCTTTGGATATGCCGTATCGAACAGACTTCCAGACCCTATAAATACAAAACTCAAAAATGAGTTTTAAGTGTGCTAAATCATATTCTCGATACCTAAACCATAAAAGTCAATTTTCAGAGGAGAAAAAGAGCACGAAAGAGGTCTTACAAAGCAATCCATATCCATAAAGACAACATGCAATTTCTTAAACTTTTGTGAATCGTTTAGTTTTTGGTATCATTCCCGTTAACTCGGTTAGTTTACCTTGGCTACAACAATTACTCTTGTATGAATTATGATTTTTTGAAGACTTATACATTCAGGTATTTAGCCATTAATTAATGAAAGATCTAATGTTTGATTTTGTATTTATATCTTCGATTGCTTAAATTATTGTTGTATGCTTTTATGTTATTATTCAATTCATACTTGTTTTCTATGCCTTTTGTATGCGACCTAATCCTTCAAAACTGGATCTAGTGATACGGACCAAGTAGATTAGATGCCGGGATAGCTCTCCATATAGTGATTTATACATCGAGAATTATAGGATCACGAGTATTGTCCTTCTAAAATCGTGCTAAGGATACGCTTCTGGCTTAACTTAATTAACGAAATTCCTTTTGTTTATTGAACATGTGACGAGTAGGTGAATCTATATAATTCAATCAAGTCATGTTTTGATTCCATTGGATAGTTTTGGGACAAGTGGACACTAGTGTTAAAATATAGCCTTTAAGCAGTAAGTGGGTAAAGTCTCTATGAGCTAGGGTTTAACAAGATCACCATTGCTTTAATCCCTAAGATAGATTATAATAAAGTAATAAGGATGCTTTATGCGGATGCTTTAATTTTGACATAATTAATGTGTCTAGGTCTTAAGATGAAATCCCGCCTAAGTCTAAGAATGATATGCCTCTTCGAGATAAGTAATCATTGCATTGAATAAATAAACCAACCTTCTAATTGGATTAATGATGGCTAATGCAGCTTTCTATCATAAGGCTCGACCATTCTTTTATCTTCTGTTAATTTTCTTGCATGAGTTAAAGTGTCTTGAATTGATTGTAGTCATCAACCAAACCCGTGCCAGTCTCTCAGGCTAAACCCCCCCTTTACCTGTTAGAATTAGGATTAGTACTAACATATGATTAACATAGGTTTGACTTAGATTAGAATTAACTTAGATTAGATAACCAAAATATAAATAAATTGAGAGATTTAACCTCGCTTCAAGTGTTCGACACCCTACTTACCACGAATCTACCACCGACCGGGTACACTACCCGTTAAAGTGTTGTTTTTGGTTAAGTCGGCAAAATATAAATTTAAAACTTGAACTATCATAAATAAACACCACACAACGACACATCAAACAATAAAGGCGCTATCGATCTAAGTAAAAACCCCGTACAACACTCTAGAACTAAACATATAGAAATACGCCATCACTTTCTACGCGATAACGTCCAAAAGGGCAATATTTCTATCGAGAAAGTTGCATCCGAGGATAATATAGCCGATATATTTACTAAACCATTAAAACGTGAAGTATTTAATTATTTAAGATTAGGATTAAGAATGATGGAACTTATCATGGATAGTTATCCTTCATCATCCCAAAAATAATCGTAAGCAGAAATTTAATAAAGTAATTAATCATTATTCAAAAGATGTTAATTTTCATCACAAGTTCCAATTACAAGACTTCCAATCATGAACATAATCGAGATTAGAATTTTATTTGATAAAGAAAATATCAAAAAATGACTATAGATATTTTCAAAATCTACATGTATGGTCAATACATGAAATTACGAAAATCGATTGAAAATGACAAAAAGAACAATCATCGAATTGCAACTCACACTTGTGTTGACGATGTTTTGTTGAGTCTAAATGTTCATAAATGATTGTGTTATTCGTAATGGTCAAGATTATGCTAAAAGATAACACACTCCTAGTATGATCGACTACGTTGAAATTCCATCGGGAAATTCACGACAAGTTGCACGGTTCACTCAAAACTTGGACGTCGACTCCGAAAATTATATTACATACTCCTAATAGTAAATATAACATATTCCAATTGCCAAAAACACAACACCTTATCTCAATTTGCTCGAAAACCAACTCTGTCTCTATTTGTGAACACCTACGGACCACGAATCCACCATAGGGAGATCCGTGCGTTGTTTAGGTGGATCCCTGAGTCTCAGTACGCGGGTAAATAATAGATTTTGAACAAATTGGGACCACAACTATTATTATACAAACACACCAACGAACTAAAACACACAAACCCTCTAAACTAAATCACAATTGAAGGCAATTGGAGCAATTAATCTACAAGATCATTAACAAATCATCAATCTATAACAACTATTGTAAGTGATTTCATCTTATTTTCTATTTAATTTCATATCCAAGGTTTTGATTTTAATCAAATCACATAATTTGGGGATTTTAATTTTCCTTGTTATTTTTGTGAAATTAGCATCAAATTATAACAATGTATAACTATTACGATTCCCAATAATGTTCTAATTTCATAATTAATGCGACTCGCCAATATAACACAATTTATTGACTAAAACCCCCAAATTATGCTTTTAATCATATCACGTTTAGGAATGTTTTTAAAACAAGGGTTGTTTAACTACATTGTTAATACAACACAAAAACTTTTTCTTCATACATTAGATCTCATGAATGTATATACGAGATGTTTAATTCATAAGCACTTTTCATTCCATTCATCTAGAGCAATATCAAACATAAGGTGTGCAATAAGGTTTGCTTATTACTAGTCGTTTCAGAATGCCCAAAGCTCTAATCAGCAACTGAGGTACTCACTTCTGCAACAAAATAATGGAAAAACAATAAAAAGATATGGAGTTAACCACTGTTTCTCTACATCATATCACCCTCAAACTAGTGGTCAAGTTAAAAACACGAACATAGCTCTTAAAATAATTCTTGAAAAGACTGTTAAAGACAATCCTGCTATTTGGTTAAGAAAACTTGATGACGCTATGTGGGTTTTTCGCACTGCTTACAAAACACCTACCGGTACCACACCCTACAAACTCATATATGGAAAAAACTATCACTTACCATTTGAAATTGAACACCGTGCATACTGGGCCCTGAAGAAATGCAATCCTAATCTCATCGCTGCTGGTGAGAAAAGAATGTTTTAGTTACACGAATTAGACGAACTTAGACACAAAGCCTATGAAAACTCTTGTCAATACAAAGCAAGAACCAAAGTCTGGCATGATAGAAAACTAAGAATGAGAAAAGAATTCAAACATAGAAATAAGGTTTTGCTCTTTCACTCAAAGTACAAATTTAAACTGCTAAAACTCAGATCACGCTAGCTAGGACCATATGTAGTGAAACACCAATATCCATCCGGATATGTTGAACTCTATGGAAAAGATGGAAAAACATTCATTGTTAATGGCCATCGACTCAAACTATATCATGAAGAAGAAGATTATAATGACCAAAGGGAAGCAGTCACTCCCTTCTTTCCCCAAAGAATGACTCACCAAGTTCGAGTCTGGCTAACAACTCTCTTAAAAAATTAAGCGCTTCTCGGGAGGCAACCCCGTTGCTTTACTTAAGGTATGGAGTAGTCTCCTCCACCATTACTTCCATTCTTATCCTTTATTTTATTTTCTAATAAAAAAAACAACAAAAATATTTTCTTTTTGTGCGCTTTTGTATATTTACTTTTATACAGGTAATATAGCTTGAAATTTGGAAAATTATGAAGTTTGCTCAAGGATAGCTCTCTCGTAGCTATATATATCTATGCCCCAGGAAGTATCGTTTTCCATTAAATTTTCCTAGTTTTTATCTCTATTATCAGTATCACATTGAGAAGCAATGTCAACTTAAGTGTTGAGGGGAGCCAAAGGAAAATTAATCATATCCTTTCATGTTTGCCCTGCCAAAATTTTTCCAACTGCTATTTTCAAAAACAAAAATCTATATATGCTTTTAAAATTAAAAAATGCTCTTAGTAAGGCAAATCCAACTGGATTAACACTATAGCTAGCACAACCCATTCCACTTAATTATGAGAACTATAAGCCTCTAGAATATTCGGATACCCACCTTTAGTACCCAAGATAATTGATGCCTTTAGCTTGTTCAAGTTAAGGAATAAGCAATCATATGTATCTATTCTATCATTATGGATGTGTATATGTGGTTACGTCGCCTTTTCTGGAGCAATGGTATTGGTTGATAATTATATTTGAGTGAGTCAGTAATTTAGAAGCTCTAGAACTTGTGCTTGATCATCATTTACTAAACCGAAGCCTATTAATCATATGTTATGATCCTGTAATTTTTTATGTTTTTTTTTTTTTTTTTTTGTTTTTTTTTTTTTTTTTTTTTTTTTTTTTTTTTTTTTTTTTTTTTCTTTTTTTTTTTTTTTTTTTTTTTATTTTATTTATTTTTTTTTTTTTTTTTTTTTCCTGTTCCTGTAAGCACTCCCTTTAGTGTTAAGTTGCTGAAATACCTGAGTAAAGAAGTCAATGTTGAAAAATGAAGTTCTGTGTCAAGACTTAGTTATTATTATATGCGAATGTAAAAAAATTATGTAATATATATAGTAGTTCAAAGAAATAAAGGCTTAAGTTTCAGCACACGAAGATTAGTATATGCTTCCGCTTCAGTATCAAGTTTCGCCCTTCGGCCAGGTTTATGCGTCATGTACAAGCCTATGGTAGCCATCTATATTATGTTTGTGCAAATTGAGTGTTTCTAAAAATATATATATAACCCTATCTGAGTGAACTGAGTGAATTCTAAATCAACACATTCCCTATGTGAGGTGCTTAGTTATATGTCAATGCCTGAAAAGTTATCTAAACCTGTAAACACTTATAAAAGAATCCAAATTTTCTCCACATCATGATAAATGATTTTATTTTCTCACTTTGATTGCTTGAGGGGGGCCTCAGCAACAGCTAAGTTATGAGGGATTTGATAATGCCTAAATTATACATGTTTTCGATGGCATTATTTGTATATATTTAATTATTTCTCGTGAACTTTTGATACTTAATAGCATGAATTGCTTGCAGGTTCACTTGAAGACATCCTGAGGTCAAACACAACAAAGATCAAGTACTTATACACTTTGGGAAGACAAATGCAAATAAAAGATAAAGTTCAAGCTCAAAAGTGAAAATGTGTGTCGCACTTATCCCTTGTGCGCCGCACTTCTCCTCAAGTCAATGGAAATAAAGACTTAGTCAATTGAACGCATGAACTCTACAAGTACACCGCATAATTTCCTTTGTGCACCACACTTTCTCATCTGACGCGAAGAATAAATGAAGACTTAAATGTTGCTGCATTAATACCCTAAGTACTCCGCACAAATTCCTTTAATGTGCCGCACAATTCTTTGTGTGCCAACACTTCTCCAATAAACTATATTTAATTTCCTTGCGATTTAATCACCAAGTACGAGCGCACAATTTCTTTGTGCGGCCGTTAAGCATATTCAGCACCTCTCACCAAGAAAAAACACCACTAAATCCCCCGCCTCTACGAATCTTAGGCAAGGACCCTCCATCAAATAATAGTACCAGAATATAGAAGGTGCGCGCTGCGAGAGTCATATCATGTGTACAGCTCTATCTCTATGGGGGGGCCTCACTAGCGCGGAGGATATACTTGCCCCCCGGGGGTTCTATATTCGCGCGCGCGCGCTCACACTCTGGAGAGGGGGGGGGGGGGGGGGGGGTAGACAGAGTCTTTCATCCTTCTAACCATATCCCCCAAGCATTCTCCAAGCATAAACACCATATCCCTTAAAGAATCAAGATCAAATCACCAAGAATGACGAAGAACATCATACTAGTTTAGTAAAAGAATAAAGTTTGTTATCAAATCAAGTTATGTTATGAACTCCTTAGCCATGAGAGGCTAAATCTCTCATGACTACTCAGTGATGTTATGATAATGAATAAGTGTTTGGTATGATCGTGATCTCTTCCATCTGAAGCTTTTGTTGTAATCCTATTATATCCTATCTTATCGGTTTTGCTTATCAATCTTAGATTATATAATCATATCGGTATAGGTCGAAAGACCCGTTATGATCTATGTGGTTTTAAAGATTTGTCTATGATCTTTAACGTCTGTGTTGAGAAATCTACTTTTGTAAACTGATAAACAAAATAAGCTTTGATATATTAGAAACTGGATTATTTGAGTGACACATTTGGTCTAGTTAACAAAATATAAGTCTTGAGTTAATCAACTTAATTTGTGAAAACGTTTTCTAACGAGGAATCTTTTTATAAGTTAAGGTTCCATCTTTGAGGTCTTAATCATTTCTAACACTTTGAATTATTTTCAACAATCCGAGTAATCATCTTATTAACACTGGTACAAAGTTATTTTACAAATTGTTAAAGTTATTCTCTTCTGAATATTTAATACTGAATAGAATTAACATAGATTAGATAACCAAGATATTAATTAAATTGAGAGATTTAACCTCGCTTTAAGTGTTCGACACCCTATTCACCACGAAACTACTACCGATCGGTATACTGCCCGTTAAAGTGTTGTTTTTGGTTTAGTTGGCAAAATATAAATTTTAAACTTGAATCATCTTAAATATACCATACAACAACAGCACATTACACATCTTTTATCTTTTATATTCTTTGATCATTATACTTGTTACATAATCTATTACAAGTGATCAACTCATTCCACTCTTTAGTGAAGAACACTTACGAAGACGTCAAGCTTCAAGTGTTAATAGTTTAGTTGTGTCATCACGATTGTGATAATTATTCATCTTGTATATCTTGTGTTATGTGTTGTGTATATCATATAAAATACATAGTGTGTTAGATTGGTTCTATCTCAAAGTAGAACTCGGTATTTAGCTTAGTACCAGAAAAAGTGTAAGCGACGTGTACGATTTTCTCCGCCTAAAATGAGCTTGTTGATATAGTGAAGATAACTCTCAAGTTGGGTACTTAGAGAGTATAGTAGGGCGAAAAGGAGCTTCGTAGCCGAACCACTATAAATCATTGTGTCATCGGTTTGATCTTTCTTATCTTTACTTGTTCATACTTCGTAGATTACTTATTTACTTATTGCATCGCTATCATATATACTTGTGTATATCTCTTGAGTTCACATAAGTCGACAATCTAAGTTTTATTTTAAAACGGTAAAAACTATTCAACCCCCCCTTCTAGTTTCCATAGTTTATATAGGAAAACTCATGGCTTGGATAAAGGGGTTAAACCACTAATAGGAATATGGTGAATGGGTAAAAGGGTGAACTTACCAATGGGTAATAGCATGTATGGATAATAACATGCACATAAATTCAAATTTTGAATTTAATCATTTCCCTTTATTTTCTAGAAGCTTTGATAGGCTTTAATTGGCCGTAATAGGCCGGTCACCATTAGGCCCCCAACGGGCTTGTCCGTTTGCTTAGCCTGATCCAATTCGCTAAGTCCATATATGTAAGTTTCTTGAGATGTCAAGACGAGCTGATGTATGTATGCTTGGAATGGATGTTTACTTGTGGTAGATAAGGATGGCGAGATCTCTGTATGTCAAGAGGAGTTGATGAACGTATGTGTTGATGATTCTTGGTTACGAGTAACTTGCGTACTTTACGTTATATATTACAAGTTACATGTTTTTCATCAGCAAAACACAAAGAGACTGTATAGTTTAAATATCGTAATATTTGCACTAAAATAAGGTATGGAATTCAAAGATATAGGTGCGTTTGTAGACTTAAAACTCGTAGCCAACCAGATTAACAACTTTTATCAAGCCAAAGAGGACAACATGAAATTATACTTAAGCAAGGCAAAATAATTGATTGGCCACTTCAAGACATTCTCTATTTACACAAATGCCAAGGAGTCAAAACAAAAAGCCGATGCTTTGAGTAAAATGGCTTCCGTAAGTTTTTCTCACCTAACAAATAAGGTGCTCGTGGAAGTGTTGCCGTGCAAATTAACAGATGGATTGGAAGTTATGGCAATTGTAGAAGAATAGGGTAACACATTTATGTTTTGTAGAAAATCAAATCTCCTCTTTTTACAAATCTAAAAACACAATAATAAGAAAAAAAATTCTAACTAAATGCACCCTAAATATCTCATTAATAACTAGGTATATAACTTGAAAAAATAACTTTCTATCTCATTAATACTAGAGATTGCTTAAACTTTTATTCATTTAGGAGTTAAAATCAACTTTTTACTAAGTTTGTGAAATAACTAAAGTTTCAATCACTCAAATATTAATGAAGTTATGTTCATATTGATATGTGAAAATTGCAGTTTTCTGACTTCTAAGTCGGGACGGTGATAAGGAGGGGGCACAAGGGACACATGCTTCTTAGCGAAAAAAATTGTAATGTAAAATTTCTAAAATATGTGGCTTTTTTGTAATTTGCCCTCTTAAAAATCAATTAGTAATTTAGTTTTTAAAAATGATCAAAATGTATCCCTTGAGCAAAATTTTCTGCCACCACTCCTGCTTTAACTTAAACTATTTGCTTACCTCTCTTTGACAAATTATTTTTGATATGTTTAAACCCTTATTAGCAAAATAATTTAGAAATCTAATAAGTAGCCAAAAGTTCAGGTTAACAGGTTGTAAACATATTGTTTACTAGGTTTGTAATCATACAGTTAATATAGAGAATGAATATAGAAAAAAGGTGGTTTTTGGTTTCAGAATTATTAGAAAAGTGACTTAAGCTTTAAGGGTTATTTGATAATTTATGTGAATTGTCTTACAGTTTTGATAATTAAGTTTCACTAACATTAGAAAATTATTTTAAGGTTTTTTTCTTATAACTATATATTCATGAGATTAGTTTTCTTTGTACCTTTAAATTATAGTTTTGTACTTTGTACTTTTGAATTTGCTTTTGAAATTAGGTTGACAATTTTAATTTTAATAAAACTTCTTCTTTTTGTCGTATTTGTTTGTTTGTTGTCTTTTGATTATCAACCAGGTTTGTTTAACAATGAAGAAAAAGAACGTTTGAGCTGATTTGTATGTTTGGTTGACCGTTATGAATTTGTAGGTTGACATTTGATTGTTCGTTTTAACGTCATCGACGTTCATTTTGGTTCGGTTTGTTTTGGATCGCTTTTTGGGAATCTATCGTTTGTTTGAATTGTGCTAGTATCTCTACCATTTGGAATTTTGAATTTAATTTGGAACAGGTAGAGGAGTTTAAGTCATGGTAAAGATTGTTAAAAAAATTTCTTAAACCTTAAGGGTTATTTATTAAATTTGGCAATTTGTGACTTCTTATACAAGTTTTGAATTTGAGTTTGTTTAGAATTAATAAAGGGTTTAGTTTTTTATAAATACAAATTCATAACATTAGTTTTCTTTGTACCACTAAATTAGAAATTTGTAATTAGTACTTTTGAGTTTGCTTTTGATTTTGGTTTGATAATTTGAATAAAGCTGCCGTTTAGTCTAATGTATATATTTATTTGTTTTCTCTTTTGATTACCAACATTAATCTTGTTGAAGCAAAATTATATGGGCCCGTTGGGCTTAGCAAACAGGCCTCAATCTTTGTTAATGTCAGGTTTAGCTCGGCTCCTTCGGAGGTTGCTCCTTTGTATCCTAGCTGAAATTAAGAAACAACACCGTTAACTCACCCCGGGATTTTAGTCTGGGACCAACTCTGGCATCAGCGTAATTATGGGTGTTATGAGATAATTGCGGAGAGAATATAAAGAGAAAAGTATGGTTCAGAGTGTGTGTGTTAGTTTATCTTGGGGGAATGGGCTCCCCTCTTTATACTACTCGAGTCTTACCTGACGACACGAGAATAGTGGTTGTTGTCTAGGGTCAGCGAAGCAGTCGCTGGGCTGGTACTTCCTCTTTGCTCGCTGACCTGGTTGTCATTTGTATGTCAGCCTAAGGACAGTGGTCCATACATGGTACAATACCTTGTCGGATTGTCCTTAGGTTTTGCTACTCTAATACGGCACTAGTGACTCCGGACCTGAAATGTCCTTTGACATGCCAATTTCTCTAGAATACATGTCTGGCTTAGGATGTGCTAGTTTAGCAAAGGTGATTAGCTATGTTTCTCATTTGGTGGTTCTGAGGGAGACTATACCTCATCATGTCCCCTAGTCTAGTATTGGCAAGTCTTCTTTCCATTGCTAGACTTCTTATTCTCTTGTGCCAGGTTTCTTTATTTGTAATAGTGCCATTAAAGTTCTGTGTAAAATTTATGGTTCCTTTGTTCAATGCCTGGCTGTATTTATTTTATTACTACCTTTGGTGACGTAGTCTGCTCCTATCTACGCCCTTCCTGGTGACATGATTGGCTTGGGGGTACACGTGTCACGAGTTACGCATGTTGTGTTTATTCAAACATCATGAACTTTACGTTTTTACCTCCCTATAAATAGTTTCATTTTCTCCCCTTTTCTTTTACTTTTCCAAAGCAAAAAACACACATTGCCTCCGGAGATGTTTTCTTTCTTCTGTTGTTGTACCTTTCTTTCTGGACCTTTTAACTTTTAGGCTCCTGCCTCTTTAGGTATTTCCTTTTCCTTTTTTCTATTTTATAATGACCAAAAGAGACATGGACGTGTACACTTCCAGGCTCACTCAAACCGACTTCAACTATTTGATAATAAAGTACCATATCCCCCGTGATCTTCACCCTCGGCTTCCCCCTCCTTTTCCTTTTCCCTTTCCTTTTCCTTTTTTCTATTGTATTGATGACAACAGATCCTGCATGAAGGGTTGGAAGAGTGGCTTTTTTTTATCGATCGGAGGGCTATCCCTCACTACATGTCATAAAGGCATCCGAACTCGGTTATTACTGATCCGAAGCCTCCAGCTAGTTCCTATAATCAAGCAGATGTCCAAAGACTGAGTGCCTTCGTTGTGAAGCTGCGTAACTTGCCCGAGGAGGTATTGGTCTTATTTGGTTTGATCCAAGTCTGGAAGAGTCGTACCTGTGATCCGATCCTAAAGGATTCTAGTGGAAATGGTATGGGGGTGGGATATCTTACTTTATGAGCGTTCTTTTAAACAGTTTTTTTTACTGAAATTCCTTCTTCTATTTGTAGTTATCGATATCCATGATTTTTTGTGCTTGCCTAAATGGACTGGATCGAAGGTTCATGAATAAGTCCATTATGACGTGAGGCCCACCCTTCAAAGGCTTCCATTCTATTGTACTCCTCCGGATGCCACTAATGCTGCTATTCCAGCGCCTACTCCAAAAGACCTTGCTGCTGCTACTCCAAGCTCTAAAGTGCTGGCTAAGGCCGAGTAATCCAAGAAGCGAAGGGCCTCTACTTCTGGAGCGGCCCCAAGCCAGATTACCAAGCGTACCAGGTCAGCAACAGGACATTTTTCTAGAAGTTCTACCTAAACCACTTTGTTTGATGACAACGATAGTAGTGATGAATAGAGTGAGGATGATGACGATGCTTGTTATGAGATTCCAAATATTACACATATTCGTTCTACCGCTACCATTCCTACTTGAGGGAACCAGAGTGGGGGTTTTGTTCCCTTTGCTGCTGAAGGTCCTAGCAATCGTGGTACATGTTTATCCCTTCACTTTATGTTTTCTCTTTGCTTATTCCCTTCCTTATAATGTCTTTTCCCTGCAAATTCTCAAGGAAAGGCTATTATGAGCGATGTTGTTGACACACCCTCCGAGAGTGCTGGTCGTTCCTAAGCTTTTACTGGTCCTAATCGTGATGCTATTGACATGGACTTATTCCCATTTGCTCCTAGTCTTTATTATGCTACATATCCTAAGGATGGTGTTGTCGCCGGTTCTTATGAGGTTAGTCGCGAGGAGTAGGATGGTCCACATCAGCCCACTCTTAGTATTCTAACAAAGGAGGTTTTTAAGGATCCCAATGTTTGTAAGACCGTGGTTGACCAGTTCCCAACAACTAAGGAGATGGTCTGGAATGAATCTTTGATCGATGATCGTTTGGTTGGGAAAATGAGTTTCCTTCACTGTTTGATGATGTCCTATGGAGGGGAACTACTAGCTCGGTACAAAGGTCTGCTTAAATCTTATTATGAGTATGTCCAGTCTACTAATTTAAGGTTGAAGGGTCTTCAACATAGGCTTACTTCCTTCCAAGGCTTAGAGTCTCAAGCTTATGATTTGAAGAAGCAGGTGACCGATCTTAATGATAAGGTTACTAATTATGATACTGCTTTTGTCAAGGCCAAAGCCAAAGGGAAGGAACAAAAGAAGAAGATTAAGTCTTTTTTTTAAATCTTGGAACAATTCATTGCCAAAGCTGCTCGTCTTGCTTCAGATCTTAATCATGCCCGGGGGTTTGATGCTCAGAAAAGATATCAGATTGTCACCGCTCAAGGTTACCTTGGTGATGTTTATGCTTTGATTGGGGGCTATAAGAGCATTCTTTAGCTGAGAAGTATGCTAAAATTCTTTGCTTGAAGTCTTCTCCTCCCGAGTTTGCTTCTTTCTTCTAGGGTGGTTTTCAGGGCTTGGTTTGAAAACTCCTTGCTAGTGATGAGTTTAGCAGGGTTCAAGGTGAGCTTCTTTCTCTTGCTGCTAGTGCTGGTTTCGAGCGTGGATTGAGTATGGATCAGACTCAAGATCGGCTGGCTATGGCCTTAAAGAAAATTTCTCATTTTGTGCCCGGCGCACAGGGTAGGCTTGCTGAAGCTACCCCTCTTGTTGCCACTACTGACTATCCTTTTTGAACAAAGTTGTTACTTATTCTACCCAACCTTTGTCTGTTATTATTGATCTTGAGCCTAATAGGTTGGCTCGTGCAGTTGTTGTCCCTGCTCCTAGGGCTGCTAGTGTTTCTCCTTCTCTTTCAAAGGAGTTGACTGTTACACCTACTCCTTCCTCACTAGAGTTGTTCTCAAAGGATGCCCCTCCCTTATCTACCGCTACTTCAGATCAAAATGAGGACTGGCTAAGTGTTATGGTTGATACAGCAGATGAAGAGATGGTTGATGTTGCTTCGGATAAATCGGTAGAGATTTTTGTGCAGGATGTTACTCATTCAGTTTGTGAGGATGTGAACCGAGTTGAGTCACCCTTAATTCAAGAATCGAGGCTTGCTTCCTCTAGTTCTGTTGATGTCGTGATTGCTCTTTCTGTTGGGGAGAAAGAATGTGGTTCCCCATATTCCTCAGGTGTTCTTGTTAATGCTTTGGCTGATGCTGGAGATGTTGTTGCTGCCCCTTTTGGGGTTTAATTTTATGGTGTAGTTTTTTCCATCTCTCTTTTTTTGTCCATTATAGGGGAGGGGCGTGTGGCATGCTAGAGAACATTGCTTGTTGCTCCGAGCTTGGGGGTACACTGACTATAGATGTGTGGTTTCCATCAAGCGGACCCTAAGTCATGATACCCACCCTAAGCCGAATGGCTTCCCCCTGGACCGTTGTATAGCTGGTCAAGCCTTCATAGGTTTATCGGGCCTCTCATTGCTTCTTAGCAGAATTTGTGTTGTCATGCTCTGGCTTCGAAACTTTCCTGGTTACTAGCTTTTTAGTATTTAGTTTAACATTTCCTTGTTATATACCTACCAACTTTGTTTGGCTGTTTTTATAATTTGTACTTTGTTGAATTTAATGTTATTATTGTCTGATGTTCATCTTACTTTCCTTGTTACATGAATTTGTTTGTAATGTTATACGTTTATGTTTAGCTCTTTAGCATGGGTTTATTCCCTAAACTCCTTATGTCTGCGTCGGTTGTACGTTTTTGGTTTGTCAGATATTTTTATCCGTCCTAACTCGTACTCCAATGCAGATATTTATTAGCTATTTTCGTACACATTAGAAGTTCTCATTTTTTCTTGCCCTTGTTACGTTTGGCACAAGTGTTATTTGTTGGTGCTTATTCCTCTATGATGCAGCTGTTCATTAGAGGCATACGTCTGGAGGAAAAGTTGTTTGAACTTTCCCGCCCTGCATTGTGCAAAGCATATAAGTGTTTACTTTGCCTTCCCACCATATCTTTTCACATTTGTGGGGCATGTTGTTGCTTCTTTTACATCCGGAGGTAGCAAGCCGTCTAATGTTTACCATGTTTTGTGTTTGTACTATTATTACTTTTGGTTTTAATCAGATGGAAAATTTGGCACTATTGTATTAAACTGAAACCATTCATTTGACATAAGATAGTTCGTCCCTCCGAGGTAAGATGATAATTTTGAAAATTGCTTTCTCGGTCGGGTTACATAATACTTAAATATGCTTCATAATGGTACGGTTATACTTAATTGCTCCCACTGGGATCTTCCCAAGTGGGGCTCGACTTTCCTGATGCTGATTTCTTTGATATGTTTCTTGCTTTCTCCGGGAGCTTGTCTTGAGCTTCCACCGAGGGTCTTGTCTTGACACTATTGATACCTCTTGGTTCAGAAATGATGAGGTATAGTCTCCCTCAGAACATCCGAAGGAGAAATACAACATAGATATTGCTACTAAACTAGCACGGGCTAAACCAAACAAACACTCCAGAGATGCTGACTTGTCGAAGGAAAAATCAGGTCCAGAGTCACCACTAGAATTCCGTAGAAGATGGTATGTCGAAGGACATATCAGGTCTGGAGTTACTAGCTCTGTCCTAATGTAGCGGTGTCAAAAGACAATCAGACAAAGGTACAGTCCTTGTGAAGGACCACTTTCCTTGGAAGGGCACATAGCCGACAAGTTGTACCAAGAGAGAGCCCCATGGTTATGTCTTGTAGCGAATCCCAAATAGTATAAAGGGAGGGCTCATTCCCCTAGGACGGGACACAACACCTTTCCGGACCATACTTTACATCCTCCGCATTTATCTCACAATCATCGTACTTACTCTTACATCGGAGTTGGTCCCGGACTCACACCTCGGGGCGAGCTAATGGTGTTCTTTCTTATTTTCAGCTAGGAGACGAAGGACTATGCTCCGGAGGAACCAAGTTGAACTCGATCTTTATGACCGCTGAGGTCACTTTTATCAAGCTTAAGCAGCCCACGTAAATTTACCTCAACATTTTGCGCCATCCGTGGGACTCGACATCCTAATCTACCCAAAATAAGGAGGCATGGTTGACTCGCAACCTATGGAGGAGGAATTTTAGGGAGCGGCGACAAGGGACGTAGGAACGGAAACCCATGGGGGGCCTACCGAACTAGTCCTATAAACATAAAAACCCCTTCTCCTTCTCCGGCCTTCATCAAGGAAAACATTGATGTATTAAGAACCATGATCAAAGAACATAACCAGCAAGCCAAGATGAAAGCCACACCAAGAAAACTTGCCTATGCTGATTCTGACAAGGAAGCTCTGGCCGGGTCACTAGCAAAGGGATTCTCTGATCGGTTTTCTCTTGAATCCTTTGGCATATCTGATACTCGCAGGCAAACTCGCTCTACCGTCAAAAGTCAGAAGACTCCCTCCAAGAATAAAGAGCCGACACACTTAAGAAGGTCAAGAAGGTTGGAAGTCCGGAGCACAACCATGGAAAAGGCAATAAGAGAAAGGTCTAAGTCCAGGAGAAAGAGGTTCGGACATCAAGAGACGAGTTCAGACTCCGAATATGAGGAAGGTTCGGATGACGCTTGTGAAGACCTGAATTCACCCTACAAAAGACCTAAACCCACTCCTTTTACAAAAGACCTAAAATTTCCCCGGAACATCAGGGTATATGAAGGAAATAAAGATCCAGAGGACCATTTAGGTATCTTTTCAGCGGCGGCTAAACAAGAAGAAGGTCTGATGCCCATTTGGTGCAAAATGTTCCGTCAAACCCTAGGAGGAGCGGCATGAAACTGGTTCGACGACCTGGACCCTAAGAGTGTAGACAGTTTCGAAGAGTTAAGTCATAAGTTCTTAGAAGAATTTTCACAACAAAAAAGATATGCTAAAGACCCCACAGTAATTCACGGCATCAAGAGGAGGCAGAATGAGGGCCTACAAGCTTTCATGGACCGGTTCAAGTCTGAAAGTTCTCACATAAAGGGAGTCCCTCCGGTCATGCATATCTATGCTTTTATGCATGGTCATGGTCATCCGGAACTTGTCAAGAAGCTCAATGACAAAATACCCAAAACGGTGGACGAAATGTTTGAAAGGGTCCAAGCCTTTATTAGGGGAGAAGTGGCCGCTAGGTTAGCAGAAATGGTCCGTCCTTCTCAAGGGGACAAAGGATACGTTCGTCTGGCATAGATCGGAGGACCTGAAAGAGCCAGAAACAGGGGCGGCCCAAGGGAAGCACGAAGGAATATGGGGGTGTATACTCCTTATCCTAGAAAAGACACTTTCACCCCGCCTAGCAAGACTCTGATAGAAATCCTCTCCATAGAAAGCATAAGCTTCCCAGAACCTTCGCCTTTGATCGAAACTCCCGAAAAGCAAAACTTGAATAAGTTCTGTGACTACCATGGGGACAGAGGCCATAACACTAACGACTGTTATCAGTTAAAGAAGGAAATAAAGGAAGCCGTGGCCTCGAGGAAATTGGCTCATCTAGTGAAGGACATCCGCCAAAACAACCAGCGGAATGGGAACCCAGGAAGGAACGGTGTGAAGGTCATAAACATGATAAGGCAGGAAGGAAACCGCAAGAGATCTTTTGAGGAAGGAAGGTCTAGTGTGATGAACGAACTCACCTTCCCAGCAACCCCCAGGAGTCAATTAACGGACGAACCCATCATATTAGAAGGAATAATAGAAGGAAATCAAGTCTGAAGGATCCTTGTTGACGGAGAAAGTTCATTAGAAATCATGTATGAACACTGCTTCAGAAATCTCGGTGTCAACACCCAGTCAAGACTCAGAAGATGTAGGATTCTGATGATAGGTTTTTCAGGGGAAACATATCATCCCTTAGGAGTAATAGATCTTCGAGTAACTTTGGGAAAGGAAGGAAGAATCAATACGGTGCTAATGGATTTTGCAATAAAAAATGTCGTTCGCCGTATAAAATCTTAATAGGAAGGACCGGAATGAGAAGCCTCGGAGCAGTGGGTTCTGCCATCCACTCTATGATCAAATTCTCCACTAACCAAGGAGTCGTAACAATGGAAACCAGTAGAGAGGCTCTACAAGAATGCAAATACCTGGAAAGGGAACAAGGATTATGGAAGGAGGTACAGTGGCGTCAACACGAATAACAAATGTCTAGGATAAGGGAACAAGTAATCCTAAGAACAAAAAGTAACTTTAGAATAGGGCCTACTTTAGATCCGATGTCACTTGAAAAAACATGGGGCCGGGAGAATGCAAAAGAAGCATTCACCATCAGCCATGAACATCCGGACCAGTATGTGACGATGGAAACCACTTTGACAACCAACTGCAAGAAGTTATTGGCGGATGTTCTATGGGAAAATAGGGAGGTATTCGCATGGATCGGATCAGAAAGAACCATTGTTCCATGATTCGTTATGGAGCATCAACTAAAGATATACCCCCTTACCAAACTTGTGGTTCATAAGAGGCGACTTATGGCATTAGAAGGAAGACTGGCATTGAAAGAAAAAGTGTTCCATTGGCTAAAGGAAGGACTAATTAGAAAGGTTCAATACCCTGAATGGATCGCTAACACAATACCAATTAAACTAGCTAGTGGAACTTAGAAGGTGCAAGTAGATTACTCTAGCCTTAACAAAGTGTGTGCCAATGACATGTATCCCTTACCGAATGAAGGTGAAGGGCTAGCATCTTTAATGGGATACCCATACAAGTGTTTCCTAAGACATCCGAAGGAATACAACCAAATAAGAATGGCAGAGGGTGATGAAGAAAAAACCGGGTTTCGTACGGGGAAAGGGGCATATTGTTTCACTCATATGTCGAAAGAGTTAAAAAAACTCCGTTGCTACGCTTCAGAGGATGATGGAAAAGGTTGTTGGGATTCTTGATTTGATGAGACAAAGTGAATAAAAGAATGAAACAAGATGGAAACAAGAAGGACCAAAATTGTCATCATGAAGTTCTACAAGATGTAGAAGAAAATAAAGATTTGGTCAAAATAAGATAAGAATGAATATTAATGAGAAGATAATTAATTGATTCTCTCATTAATATATTAATTAGTTTCCTTGTAAGCCTAGGACTCCTTATGCTATAAAAGGAGGTCCAGGCATTTAGAAAAATACCTGATGAATACCTCCTCAAGTTTCATAATGTTGCAGATGCTAAATCACTCTGGGAAGCAATCAAATCAAGGTTTGGAGGTAATGAAGAATCCAAGAAGATGCAGAAAAATGTTCTAAAACATCAGTTTGAAAATTTTTCTACTGCATCAAATGAAAGTCTGGACAAGGCTTATGATAGGTTCCAAAAACTCATAAGTCAATTGGAGGTTCATGGTGCTCCAATATCAAAGGAAGATATCAACCAGAAGTTCCTAAGAAGTCTTCCTCCTTCATGGAATCAAATTGCTCTAATCATGAGAAATAAGCCAGACATTGATGAGATTGATATTGATGACCTCTACAACAACCTTAGGGTCTACGAAGATGAGATGAAAAGGTCTTCAAGTTCCACTTCTACTTCTCAGAACTTGGCATTTCTTTCCTCTGAGAACACTAGCAGTACTAATGAAGTTAGTACTGCCAGTGGAGATTTTGGGGTTAGTACTGCTGGTGGAATTAGTCAAGTTTCATCTACCCCATGTGCTCATGATGTAGCATGCTCTTTCTTTGCACAACCAACAACCAGTCCTCAACTTGAAAATGAGGATTTTCAGCAGATTGATGAAGATGACTTGGAAGAATTGGATCTTAGATGGCAGGTGGCTATGTTGACTGTCAGAGTGAGAAAATTCATTCAGAAGACAGGAAGGAACATGGATTTCAAAGAAAAATGGACTTCAAATAAAAAGACCTGTTTCTCTTGATAAGTCAATAGATTGAGAGCTTACAGCAGTCCACAGAAAAGGGCACTTTGCTACAGAAAGCAGATCTTGAAGGAAAGCAGGAGAAGATCTTATGGTGACAATGATCATTGGAGCAATGCACCAACAGAAATAATCTTCATCACAGCAACTGACAAGTGCTCTAGAAGAATGGTCTAGGGAGGCAATGACAGGAGCAATGATTTATGAAGTATAACCATTCAAAGCTATCATGATGGCAATCTCCCCTTCAAGCTCAACAAGTTTTTCTGAAAAGTGAGGTACAGAAAATTGTTCTAAAACAATGTCTTGTAATCATTTAAAACCATCAAAGAACTATGATTACTGAAAGAGAAAAACAAAACAAAGCAAAACTAGAAAAAAATGTTCTAAACAATGTCTTTGAATCATATAAAACACATCAAAAGAACTAATGAAACTGAAAGAAGAAAAAACATAACAAAGCAAAACTAGAAATCTAGGGTTATGAGATACCTTAGAGTCACAGAATCAAGGAACTTGGACAAGAAAAAGAATGAATTTGGCTTGGGTGAAAAAAATGAGTCTATTCAAAACTAGAGCTTAAATGCAGTGAAAATAAAAGTTAACAACTCAATACCTGGAAATAGAGAAAGTATTTTAAAGAAATAGATGAGTTTAAAATTAAAGATAAGAAAAATGGAAGAATCTCCTAAGAATCTAGATGAATTAATCAACATACAAATGAGTGCTAGAGATAATACTGGTTAAGGATATGGCAATAAACAATTGAATGAAATGCGTAACAATTCTAAAACTGATAGTGAATTATTTTGAGTGTTGTTTGAAGTCAGATCTATTGAAGAAGGATTCAACACCAAGCCTAATATGAGGTCCTGTCCAAATAGATGGGTATCAAGCTTGTTTCCCGTCCCCCTATAACATGGAACTTTCTTAACCCAACCAAGATGCTGACATAAATCATTTAAATGTTAAGAAGAATATGCCATTAGGAAGAAAATCATTAAGTCAAAAAAAAACTGATCTTAATACTAAAACAAGTGAGACTGTAGGTAAAACAAATGAAGCGAATACTCAAAAGCCTAAGACAGTCTATGAATCAGTTTTAATAGAGTATAAAGAACTCCTATCTGAATTGAACACAGAAGACGAGGAGATTCGTCATAAGAGTCAAACAGATAGTCCTGAAAAGACTAAAGAAACTCAAACAGTTAAACCTAGAGTTGATAAAAATTGGTCAAACTTTCAGAAAAATCGGAATATAGATTAGAAAAAAAAAGCATGCTATTGTTTAGATAAAGTACAGACATTTGAGTTTAAACCATTGAAATTTCCATGACAAAAAGAGTTCAAGAGCCTAAGTAGAAAAATGTGACATACTGGTCCAAGGGAAACAAACCATATGAGATAAAGCTAAATAGGGTAATACACCAAAAACTTTACAAATAAATTGAAATACCCTCAACAACAGATAAGTAAAGACTTTTGTCCCATCAGGAGTTCTAACAAGAACAGGTTTGTATTACTCCTTTAGAAGTCAAAATGAAGAAAAGACATTATCACAAAAGTTAGAACTACGTGGCCCAGTTTTAGTACTGCTGAGGTCATGTTCAGTACTGTTAGACCAATTATGGCTCTAAAAATAAGCACAAATTAGTGGTTCTATTAGACCAATTTACCCAAAATGGACAATGTAAGAACCTAATAGGCTCATATACACCAATCAAATGAGACATTACTACATAACAACCACTTATTAGACCCAAAGACTTAAAACAAGATGTTAAAACATTTTGGGTTTAAAAATATGACTACTCAGTCTGGGACATAGAAATGGCATTAGTTTAATACTAGTAAGTGTAAGACGGATACTGACCTTAAAAAGACAAGGTGGGTTAGGAGCCTAGGGAAATTACTTGGACAGTGTGTCCAAAGACAGTGGAATTCATTCATGCTCCAAGAAGGTTTTAAGTATGTTTGACCCAAAATAGGGATTTCTAAGTCTGTAATGGCTTGGGTCCCCTAAGAGATACTAATATCTCTATACTTTGTTGTTCAGGGCATCCAGAGATCATTGTTACAAGGATTAAGCCGTGGGGATCAGTGTTGCTCTATCCATAACTAAGAAACAATTGCTTTATCTTTAAGACTATGAAGATTTTAATGAGGCTTTGTGGGCTTTTTGTGAAGTGATCCAAAAGGAGGTCAAAATAACAGGTAAAGATAAAATCAAAACTACAAATTTAGACTTTTGATGATGTTTATTTGTAGATGAACTTAAGTTTATTCTTTCTCTCTGCCTCATAAATGGAGTGACAAGAAAAATAGTGTCCCTTTTTATTGAGTCTGAGATGCCTTATCCTTGTCTCCAGCTTGAAGCTTCATAATGAAAAGTCAAGTTGTACTTAAGCTCCTTGAAAGGTATGAAGTGTACAGCTTGACTTAAAGAACATTGTTACCCTCTGGAGTATAAACTTGTTTATATGCAAATGAAACAGCAAATGAGTCTAAATTGCCACAAGAGATTAGGTCATGTAAAATTTCAAAAATATAAAACAAACTTGTTAAAGGTCACGCTAGATTTTTTTTTCTTTTTTAGAGGTTTACCTTTACAAGTTTTTGTTGAATGACTCAAACTTATGTTGCCTGCAGAGAAGGTAAGCAACATAAGGCTATCCTGTAAGGCCAAGTAGAAATAATCCTCAAAAAGCCTTATAAATACTTTCATATGTGACTTATTTGGGACCTGTCTCTCCTGAAGAAAGGTTATACAATGCTAAGGAAAAGGTACTTACATTCTACTTGGGTTGTGTGAGCTGATGATATTAGCAGATTTAGTTGGGTATTTTTCTTAGCTACCAAGGATGAAATATCTAAAATCCTTTGTAATCTTATCATAGGCTTAGAAAACCAATTGAATTATAATGTTAAAATAATTAGATGTGATAATGGGACAGAGTTTAAGAACCATGCTATGAATGAATTCTGTGCTAAGAAAGGAATAAAAAGGGAGTTTAGTGTGGCTAGAACTCCACAGCAGAATGGTATTGCAGAAAGGAAAAACAAGACCCTAATTGAGGCAGCTAGAGCTATGTTAGCAGATTTACTTTTACCTATCCCATTTTGGGCAGAGGCAGTAAATACTGCCTGCTATGTACTGAATAGGGTATTAGTGACCAAACCTCAAAATAAGACACCTTATGAACTATTAATAGGTAACTCACCTAGTATTAGTTTTATGAGATCCGATTTGGGTGCCCCTTGACCATTTAAACACTTAGAACATTGGCACATTTTGATGGAAAATCTGATGAAGGTTTTTTTGCTTTGATCTTCTAACTACTAAGGTAAAGCCTATAGAGTATACAACAAAAGGACCAAAAGGGTAGAAGAGAATCTATACATCAATTTTCTTAAAGATCAACCAAATGTGACAGGAATTGGTCCTAATTGGATGTTTGATCTTGATTTTCTCACCAATTCAATCAATTATATTCCTGTTTATGTGTAGAAAAACAGGTTGAATGGGATGCATGACACAAGATTCTTATATTGCAGGTTTATCAGGAAAAGATAAAGGACCTACTCAGGAATACATACTGCTTCCACTACAACCTCATAGGACAAAGATTCCAGTAAAAGATGTTGCTCCAGCTGCACATGACAAACCTTCTGAAAGTTCTCCTAAAGACAATAATGCACAAGATTCAGAAGATGCCTGCTTAAAAGGAAGCACAACATCAGAAGAAATAGAAAGTGAACAAGACTTAGCAAGATGAAACTTGAGAAGATGGTTTACTCAATAATTGGCTGCAAAGCTATGGATGAAGTTTCAAGACAAGCTTTGAAGAAGAAAAAAGAGGAGTAATTGCAATCTCTCAAAAGAAGGCTGCTCAGGCTACCATAACTACCAAACATAGTACTAATAGGCCAGCTGTTAGTACTGATATGCCATATGAGTTAGTACGTTAGGCCAGTACTGATAGTAAATTGCTATTACTCCCATGATGGGACGACAAATGCTGGTGAAATTGATCATCAATTGATTATCTTGGAGGCATAATAACCTATTGATGCATCTACCTCCCTAATGCAGATTTACCCATGTTGATCCAACATATGCCTAAACTTAGATATATGCACTGATAGCTCACCTCCGAAATAATGGAAAATCAATAGAGCTTAAGATGATGATTGAAAGAATGTGGGTGCAGTGGCATGATTTCAACAACATGGATAACACCATTTGCTGTCAGTCCTATTCCCACACTAGGAATTCATAATCAATCTCCAAACGATAAATTCAAGGAGATCCTACATCAAGCAGTTCAAACAGAAGGAATATACAAAAGGCTTCTCTTTCAGCACAACAACCTTGGGTAGTTACATTCACAAACATAATATAAAAAATCCACAAGATCTACAGAACTATTGATTGCATGTTTTCACTCTCGAGAAGACCTTAAGACAATATCACGAAGCATAACAAGATGAAAGCTGGGTTGAAGCAATGCAAGAAGAATTGCTTCAGTTCAAACTACAAAAGGTTTGGTACTTGTTGATTTGCCATCTAGGAAAAAGGTAATTGGCACAAAGTGGGTCTTCAGGAATAAAGGATGAGAGAAGTATTGGTTTCGAAAAACCAAGCATCATTACTTGTAGCACAAAGGTTTAGACAGTATGGAAAAGGTAAAGAAGTATGAAGATTTTTTTGCACCCGTTGCCATAATTGAGGCAATTAGGTTATTTTTTATTAGCCTTTGCTCAAACATGGGATTTACTGTCCTAACCAAATGGATGTAAAATTGCATTTCTTTATGGCACTATTGAAGTAGGAGATGCATGTTCATCAACTCCAAGCTTTGTTGATCCAGCCTCATGCCAAACAAAGTCTATAAGGTTGATTCAAAGCTCTTTTATGTCTACATCAAGCTCCTAGAGCTTGAATAGACACTTTTCTTCTTTTTCTGATGAAAATGGTTCATAAGTAGGTTCCTTAGACAAAACTACATTTGTATATCAAGAAGAACCAAGAGTGACATAAAGTTAGTCCAGAGTATATGTGATGACATTAATTTTTGGCTCTCTACTAAGTAAGTCAATATTTATCAGAGTTTGAATAATTTATGCACAAAATATTCCCAGATGAGTTCCATAGTAAACTCACATTCTTATAAAGGACTTTAAGTGAAGCACAACCTGATGGACTCTTTAAATTAGTCCAGACAAGTATGTAGCATGACATCTTAAAGAATTGATTTTTTGTCAATCAGAATAATCTACAACTCCTAATGAGTCAAAATAAACCACTGCACAAGATGAAGAAGGTGTAGATGTAGATGTACAATAATACAGGTCCTATGATCGTTTTCCCTAATGTATATGAAACATCAACAGGCCAAACATCATGTTTGCTATCTGTGCCTGTGTTAGAAATCAAGTCACTCTAAAAGCTTCACACTTAAATGCAGTAAAAATGAGTTTTAGGTACCTCAAACATCAACCCAAATTAGGTTTATGGTATCCTAGGGATTCACCTTTATGAACTTGAAGCTTCACGGATAAAGATTATGAGACCACAGCCTTGACATAAAATCAATAACAGGATGAAGCAATTTCTTGTTAGAAGTATGGTATCAAGGCAAAGTCAAGAAGCAGACTATTAGTGGCAATTTGTACTACTAGAAGAGAATATGTTTGCAGCTATGCTTAACTGTTGTGTGGGCAAGTATTATGGATACAGAATCAGATGATGGATTATGGTTTCAATTTCATGAACACCAAAATCCATATTGATAATGAGAGCACTATAAGTGTTATCAAAAATCATGTTGCTCATTCAAGGACCAAGCATATTGAGATTCATTTCCATTTTATAAGAGATTGTTATGAGAAGAGACTGATAGAAGTTATCAAGATTCACACAAATCAAATGTAAATGCAAGACCTTCTTCACCAAAGGATTTGATGTCACAAGATTTAACTTTTTGGTGGTTAGCATTGGACTATTGATCTGTAGCCACAATTGAGGGGAGGCAAGATGATTTGTTGTACAGTTTGTATGAAATATTTTAAGCAGGGGGATTTTGACCATGGTGATGAATTTCATTTAGTATTTGGGTTCTAGAGAGTCATTAGAGAGAGATATGGATGGTACTGAAGAGTTTTTGTTGTCAAACTTGTTCGATTTTTGGTTAACAAAAGTTAGTACCGACAGGCTTAAAGTTAGTACCGACAGGCAAAGTTTGTACCGCTATAAAGTCGTTAGAGAAAATACCGGTAGGGGTCTAGAGTGTAATTTTTGGTGGTTTCTTCGCCATTGGGGATGCTTCTTCTATAAATACCCATCTCAATTACACAATTGATCCTTCTTAGCTCTCTTAATCGATTTCAATTGACAACCCCTATTAGTTCATTACTGACGATAACCAAAAATCAAGATAAATGACGGCTGTTTGTGTAATTCTGTTCTAGAGCACAAAATGGTGGCCTATTTGGAGAAATGACGGATGATAACTACAGAGTTTCATCAGTTAATGACTTTTCCTCAATAGCGCAGTTCAATTATATTATGCACTCACAATAATTCTCATGGTCTCAACTATTCGTTTTGTTGAACAGTTTTGGATGACTGCTAAGTCTAGAACAGTCAACAACATTTGATAATATAGATTTGCCACAATTGCTGGCAAAGAGCCTGTGACTATCTCAAAAAGCATCAATAAGAAGGAACTTCTTTTTGATGAAGCAGATGGCTTAAGATTTGTTAAATAATCAGGCTATAATTGAAGTAAAAATTCAGCTTAATGGGTATGAGGGAGACCTGAATACCTTAACTTTTAACAAAGCCCTCTTTTCACCCCAATGGAAATTTCTTTTTCATACCATGAATCATTGCATTAGTTCTAAAAGCACCTCTTGGGATCAAATTCCCACTAATATTGCCACAGCAGTAATTTGTTTAGCCACTAATCTGAAATACAATTTTTCAAAAATTAATTTTTAGTGCATGAAACGACACTTTGAGCAACTAAGAAGTTTGTAAGGTATCCAAGATTTTTACAAATCTTATTGAGCAATCGATTAAAAGATGTACCTTCACCCCATGGACCACATTCAGTCCCAACCCTAACTAAAAAGGTCTTGACATTTATGGTTAAAAAAAGGTTAAATGAACATGTGTCAGGGAGAAGGTTAACACCTTTATTTGATTCTGATGTAGGTTCAAACAAACAGAGGGATGAGGGGGTGAGGCTTCAAAAAGACCATACTAATTCCAACCCAAACGCCTCTCCTCCTGCACCCAATGAAGACCAACTCACAGACATTGCCTGACCCTCTCCCATACCTCACCTACTATTCTTATTTCCATAATCCTTTCCAGAGGGTTCGTGGAGGGAATCCAAGGAGGTCAGACATCCAATGATAGATCCACTATCAGGAACTTAGGATGCCTGACACTCAAAAGTTGTAGATCTTTGTATCTCTTTCTGACACGAGGATCACAGATCAGTCCAAAGAAATTAAATAGTTGAAGCACATATCAAGAACTTAAAGAAGAAATCTAAACCCAGATTATCACACATGCACAAAAGCTTGGATGAAGAGTGTATCATGAACAAAGATTAACATAGTTAAAGAAAACCTTGAAGAGAACGAAGTGGGTATCAAAAGGAAGAGTCTAAGTAATCCAAACAGGAGAGGAAACCTGCCAAAGCTGAACCTACAGTGCATAAAGATCCAGTCTTTGATGATCTTGATGATGATGCAATAGACTACATAGAGACTGAGGATGATCAAGATGAGGGGAGGACAAGCTCTGTGGTGTTAGAAGAGAAGGAAAGTGCAGATAAGGAAGTAAGTACTGAAGCTCCTGTTAGTAACTAAGTCAATTCCAATGAAGACCAGACAAGAGAAATGAAGGTACTGACAAGCAAGATGGAGGTACCGGACAAGAGAAATGAAGTACTGCTGACAAAATTGAAGGGAAGGTGCTACCAAGACACACTAAACAACTTAACACATACTCCTTACAATATTTGGTGATGAATGAGACCATTGCACAAGTTCTCATCACAATGAGTCAGAATAAACAGAAGGAAAAGGAAAAAGGAGTAGAGATTAGGAATGTTGAAGATACTGAGAGACCAAGGCCTACTTCAACAAGATCTATGTTAACATTGAAGCCTCTTTCTAAGATTGATCCAAAAGATAAAGGCAAAAAGAATATTGATGAAGACAGGTGAAGACTGATACTGAATCATATGATACACTGAAGCTTGAAAGAAGTTTAAAATGCTTAGCTAAGGATTAAAGAGGTGTGGCTATAAAGTTTCAAGAAGAATGGAATTAAAGAGGAAAAGAAAAGGTAGCTGAAGACAAGAAACTACTAAGTTGCTCTCACTAAGAGTTAAAGCATTCATACAGGATAGAAATAAATGCAGACAAGAATTCTTGCTGAGAAGCTTCAAATGGAAGAAAAGAGAGAAGTTTAACCATTTAACAAAGAAAAAATTTCTTCATGATACCATTACTTACTCCAAGGAAATTTCTGCTCAACATAAGGTCTGAAGCTATCAGAAATAAACCATACTACGAGAATCAGCTGAGCAACCAAGAATGAATGACCGTATTTGAAAGCAATGTTGGTGGAAAGAGACAACCTGAATACCACCTTGTTGATCTTTATACTGAATAGATCTTAACCTCGGCTAAAAATGAGGTCTTTAGATTAACCCTTTTAAGGGATACAACTTGTTTTTATTCAGTAAAACGATCCAACAAGTGGTATCAGAGGCAAGATCAGAACTTTGTTGCTATTGGATCTGCTAAGGATGAGAGACAGATTAAGGAGTTGAATAAAGACCCTAAAAAGAAGAGGGTTATCAAAGAAACTCCAAGGAAAGAAGATACAGGAAAGGTACCTGCTGAACAAATGTGACAGAGCAAGGTACAAAGAAAGAAAGAGTGGTCATGTGAAGAAGCTTAGCTAGGTAAAATGTCCAAGACCACATCCATAAGATGGGTAGATGATGATGAACACAGAACATGTCTTAAGGATTATTACATTTACAAGTACCATAGATAGTGAAATTATGGAGACAAAATCTTTTATTGATAGGTTGCACAAGGTTTCATCACCAGATAGGAATTACCTTGTTGTCTACAGAGTTAATGGGCACTTTAGGGCATTTAACTATCTAATGGAGGTACTACATATTTTTGATAGACAGGATTTGTTTCATTTATATACATGAGAGTATGAACAATACTTAGAAATCACACAGAAAGATATTTAAGTTGATTCTTTTGGGAGACTTCGAAGATTATATGGAATCACAATAAGAAGAAAATGATAGAACGTGATTTCTAAACAAATCAACAAGAATGGGAGATTGTCAGATAGAGACTGTATAAAGCTTGTGGAGTTTGCATACTATAATCTATAGGATGGACAATCATCCACATGCTAGTTGAAATAAGGGAACCCTCCTCCAAGGAATTGTTTGCCAAAGAATGCTTATTTAAGGATTGGTAGGTTGAAGAGGAAAGTAACTGGCATCACTATATAGGTAAAGATTTATTAAGCAACAACTTAATGAGGAGTAATGTTTGAGAATGACAAATGAGAAGGGTTTCGGTGTTGGATAAACCATCACACAACAAATGGCCATACAGTTCACCATGCTTAACAGGCAAAAGAACTGGCTGATCCATAGCAAACGGCTTTGTAAAGACTTCTCAATCCCGTTTATGGTTTACAATTCACCAAGAAATTGGTATGTTTCCTCAATTCACCATGCTTCACAGTAAAGAATTGGTCTATCCCAGGATCCAACAGTTCCCTAGTAAAGACGTAATCAAATCTGTTGATAGCTGATAGTTTGCTAAAAACTATATGGTTATCAGTGTATCCATGGTTACTATGCAATAAAGCATGACTACTTCCAAAAGCAAACGGCTTTTGGTAAGATAATCAAATCTGTTTGATAGTATTGATGAGTTTACCTCAATAAACTAAAGTTTATCAATTCACCTTTGTTGTTTACAAATGAAGAATTGTCTATCCCCTAGAGCAAACAACTACTGGTAAAGGAATATCAAATCCGTTAATGGCTTGAAGTTTTCCAAAAACTACAAACCAACATAGTTGGATGTAGCAGTGTTGCTGAGAAGACATGTAGGCTGGATAAAGATAGATAGCTAGAAGATGTCAAAATTATCAAAAGATCAAGATCAAGATTGACAGAGTGTTTGGATTACATCCACCAAGAGTTCAAGAAGATTAAACTGCAGAAACATGAAAGTTAAACAAGTCAACCAATCAATTTTAGGGTGAGGATTGATGGGATTAAGCACTCTAACTTAGAAACCTGTTTAGTGATATTAAGTTTAGTACCTGCTAGTGTGTAATTAGTAACTGACAGATGAATAAAGTTGAACTATAACAATAAAGTGAGAGTGCACAAAAATGTTAAGTACTGATCAGATAGTTAGAACCAATTAGTATAAAAATAGTTAGAGTACCGTAGGTAGTTTATGAGACAATGCATGAGATATCTTGAAAGGATATGCCAAGATCTTTATGACGCGTTTTGTAAAGCCCATTAGGTTTCCCTTATTCTAATAAAAGGAACCCTCGCATAGTTAAGTTTAGATATAGATCACACAGATCATAGAGATCGAAAAGTAATCATAGCTTGTAATCTGTAACCTAGGCAGAATTTAAGGTTTATATCAAAGAATCTTATTGTGATAGTTCAATATTGTTCTTCTTAGCATTATTGATTAGATTCCGCATAATCAATAGTGTTTACTCAGTGTTTCATTATTGTTGCTTTAGAATTATCTAAAGGAGCAAACTCTTTGCAAGCTGAAGGTTAGCCAATCAAAGAGGACGGAACGTGGAAACATACTTGGAAGAAATAGTAATAAAAATAAAAAGTGAAACATTAAGATGTCAAAGAAACATTAAGAAAGTTGAAAAGAGTAAACATCAAGATCGATCTGACCATGTCTTCGTTCGGAGTAACGGAAGGAAGGTTTCTCCTGGCTATGAAACAGAAGAAGGACAAAGGGCATGATCTAAGAAGAATACAGTCATATTGGAGCCTAAGCCCCAACCCCAAGAAGTCTAAACCATATACGAAGCTTATTCCTGCAACTAACAGCCATTAGCAAGTTCATCCCAAAGCTTGCGAAGCTGAAGCATCCCATACGTGAGGCCCGAACAAGGATGGAGAAAGCAAAAGAATCTGGCTAGACGAATGAGGCTGAAGAAGCTCTCAGAAGGATCAAAAGGAAACTAAGCAAGTTGCAAACTTTGGCCATTCCAAAAGAAGGAGAAGATCTAATGATATGTCTACGGCAAAGAAACGAGACAATAAGTTCTGTGCTACTTGTAGAAAGGGAAGGAAATCCAGATACCTTTTATCCTAATGAATCCGAGCCGCGGCTAGGAATGAAAATATCTACAGCCCCAACAGAAAAAAAGGTGCAAGCACTAATTCACATGGAAAGATCCCTGAGGACAGTCTTTAGAAAGTATAAGGTTAAAGTAGTAACCGATGGACCCATGGAAGAAACACTAAAGCTTGCCGCAAGAGAAAGAAGATTGGGAAAATGGGCTACCGAGATACGTACATATGACATCTCGTACGTCCAAAGAAAGGAGGCTGAATGACCAGTAGTGAAGAAGTTCTTTGGCCAAGGGGAGTAAGTAGAGGAGACACCAGATGAAAACGAATGGGGCATATTTGACCTAAGTAAGGGACTTCAAGCAAATTTAATCCCAACAACAAGGGCCTGGACGTTGTTATTTATGGGGGGGGTAGGAGAAACAATTAGAAGAAGGTTCGGGTATAGGAATCATCCTGATCAGTCCCGAAGAAAAGATGTATTCATATGTCACTGGTTGAAGTTTAAAGCAATCCAACCATGCCATGATTAGTGAAGCACTATTGGCAGGACTAGCTGCCTCGCTAATCAAGGTATAAAGGACCTTACATGTCTCATTATATTCATTAACATTGGTTACTCATGTAGAAGGAAACCATACACCGGCAACAGAACAAGAAAGAAGGTACAAAGAGGAATTATGGATGCAACGGTCCCATTTTACAGGTTCCGAATCACACATCTCCCAAAAATCTTAAACCTAAAAGCAGAAGTGTTGACAGGGCTGGCAACTATAAAGCTAGAATTCCTCAACCAGGAAGTATTGGTAGGTATCAAAACAAGAACATCGGTAGAAGAGACAAGCAGCAGCAAGAAAGGCAAAGCGACAAGCAAGGCACTAGGGACAAAACCAAACTGCAACCACGAAGCTAGAATGAGTAACTTAGTAGACTTGTAATCGTAGCATATGTCTAAAAGCACTATGTAACCCATCTAAGGTAGCTATTTTCAAAGTGTTAGCTCACCTCGGAGGGCCATTCTACTTTTATATTTAAATATTTGATTTTCACCTTAGCATGATAAAGTCAAATTCTGTTGGATAAGTAATAATGATGCAAACACGAAGCATGGTAAGCTTCGGATGGCTCGCTACCTCCGGATATTAGTAAACGAACACACTTACCCCATACACACGAAACACGTATGGGAAGGCAAAGTTGAAACACGAAAACTTTAGCATAAGGCCGAAGGAGGAGACACATTGATCCCCTCCTTCCAGGAGAATATCTCTGATGAACAACAACGTCGTAGAGAGAACATACAACAACAAGGGAGGAAGGAAAACAAGCAACTTGTAATGTATACGAACATAGCTAATAAACAGTTGCTCCAGTATATGAGGTGGTCCGGATGTAATCTTCCGGACCATACAAAAAACATATAGCAGGAGCAAACATAAGGCGTTTTGGGGCATAAACCAATGCTAAAGTGCTAGATACGAACATATAAATATTACAAACAAGCTATGAGAAACAAACCAGTGTACCAAAGAGTAGATAATATTAAAAGGGAAATTATATTACAAAGTACCTATTACAAGCCGAATGAAGGCGGCAATACAATTATCCAAACATAGTCGGTGGTTACACAAAGAAAGTAAAACAATACTTAACGAACTAGTAACCAGGCAAGTTCAAGGGCCGGGTATGATAGTATGATGTCTGCTTCGGAAAGCAATATTTAGCCCATTGAACCTACGGAGGCTTGATCGTCCTAGGGGGAAGCCATTCGGCTTAGGGCGGGTGGCATGACTCAGGATCCGCTGGATGGACAAAAACACATCTACAGTTAGTTTACTCCTAACAAAAAATGGACTTAAAAAACAAAAAAAAGAAAGGAAAGAAAAAGGAAAAAGCTAGAAACCTAAACCTCGGAAGGGGGAACAACAACCTCTTCAACGGTAGAAGAAGCAGCAGAACCATCACCGTTCTCACCAGCAGAAAGGGCCACAACAACATCGGTAAGGCAGGAGGAAACACGCTCTGACCCAACCACGGTCACTTCAGCAACATTATACAAAACATGAGAATTACCCTGCACAAAAACACCTTCGGACTTAGAATGGGCAACACCATCAGTCATCTCAAGATCCGACCCATCAACCACAGTACTTACCTGCTCCTCATTCTGCTCCAAAGCAACGGAAAAAGAGGCAGGGACAATATTAGCATACAACTCCAAGGATTTGGAAATAGGTGTCACGGTCGACTCCTTTGCAATAGGAGGAGAAAAATGAGTATCCCTTGGAATGGGGACTTTGGCCGGATGAACCAATTTCTCAGGTTCAAGCTGAAGGATAACCGATAGAGGTTCAACAACATACTTAGAAATCTTGTTAAGAAAAGCATAGTCAGTTTGAACAACAAGGAGGTAAGCTTCAACAAGCCTTTCTTGAGCACCAGGCGTGAAATTAACCATCTTTTTTAACACATCAGCAAACTCATCCTTAGTCCGATGCATACTCAAACCACGCTCAAATACAGCACTGGCAGCCAAAGACAAGAGTTCACTTTGAACTCTACTAAACTCATCAGAAGCAAGAAACTTCCGGACCAAACCCTGGAATAGGCCTCGAAAGAAGGAAGAAAATTCTGGAGGAGTAGCCTTCAGCAGCAGAATCTCCTCATCCCTTTAAGCTTTAAGAATAGTAGCCTGATTAAGAGCGGCAGAAAGACAAGCCACCTCACAATGCAAATTATCCAAACTTTTACTAAGGGACTTAATCTTCTTCTTCCTCTCCTTTCCCTTGGCCTTGGACTTGGCAAAAGAAGAATCGAAGGTAGCAAGCTTATCATTAAGTCCAGAAACCTGCTTCTTCAAGGTAGACACTTGAAGTTCCAACCCAGTCAAGCCAGCAACCTTCTCCTCATAACCCTTTAGCCTGGAATCTGTTGATAACACATACTCTTGATGAGATTGATTCAGCCTACGATGGCGAGCAAGAAGCTCGCCACCATGCGACATCATCATACAGTGCAACAGACTCATCTTTGCAGTTAATTGATCATCGGACAAACCCTTAACTTGAACCATCTCTCCTGGTATGGGAAACTGATCAACAATAGTCTTACAAATAGCAGGATCCTTAGAAACCTCCTTCATTAGAACTCAAAAAGTAGGTTGGTAGGGAGCATCCTACTCTTTCCGAGTAAACTCACAATTCCTAGCAACACCATCCTCCAAATAAGTGGTTTAATAAGGACCAGCGAAAAAGGGGAAGAAGTCCGTATGAATAGCATCACCGAAAACATCCCTAAATGAGGGAGCAGGTCTGGAGGACGGTCTCTGTCGGCTTACACCACCAGAAGGTGTAGAAGCATCATCAACCATAATGCCCTTACCCCGAGAGTCTATAAAGTAAAAACACAATAAGACAGGCAAGAAAAAAAACTTAGAAATAAAAAATACTTACCTCGGGTGTTAGAGCCTTCAGCAGTAGGAGCAACGAAGCTCCCACCCTGGTTCCTTGAGGAAGGGATCACTGTAGCAGAACAAAGAGGAGTAACCAGTGAAATCTCTACGCAAGCATCATCATCATCACTTTCATCATCATCACTTGCAAACAAACTAGGCCGAGTAGTACTACCGAACGATTGAGCCAAGGAAGACCTAGTAGGCTTAGCAACATGGCTTGAAGAGGCACCAGAAGTAGAGGCCTTTCGCTTCTGAGAAGCTTTTGCCTTAGCAAGAATCTTGGAACAAGGGTACCAGCGACAAGATCCTTTGGAGTAGGGTTCGGGATAACAGCATTAGCCGTAGCAGGTGGGTGCAGTAAAAGGGAAGCCTTTAAGGGTTGGCCTAACATCCAAATGAGGCTCCTCCTGGACCTCAGCACCGGTCCACTCAGGAAGGTAGAGAAAATCATGAATACCCATAACTGTAAAAAGAAATACAATAATAAATGCAAGCAACAGAAGCCAAGGACATAATGCAAAACCGTTACAACCCACCCCTATACCATTTCCATCGACACCCCAAAGCACCGGATCACAAAAACGGTTCTTCTAAACTTAACTCAACCTAGACAAAACCAATACACCCTCAGGTATATCCCTCAACTTTATAACATGAGCGCTCAGACGGCGCACATCAGCTATGTTAAAAGAACCAGCAGCAGGCCTTGTATCATCAATAGCTGCGTCCGGATGTGTCCAAACCATAGCATCTGGAATAGCCCGCCGATCAATTAAAAAGAAGCCACTCTTCCAATACTTAATACAATAGTTGTCATCAATACAGACTAGAGAATGGGCACGACACTTGGCAAATGAAAACCAATCACCTTGTTTGCACAAAGTCTATAAAAACCCTAAATAAGGTCACCGTCTGCTCTATCTGCAAGGACCGACACAATACCTCAAAGGTAATAACCTTATTAAGACCTAGAGGACCTAAATGAGAGAAGTAGACCCTGTAATGTTTGATAAGGTCCAGGAGGAACGAAGAAAAAGGAATCCGAACACCAGAAAAATCAAATATCCGATGATAAATACCAATGGCATCATCCAAAAGCTCGGACATCACAAATTCTTTTGAGTGTAGCCGAGGATGGAGATCACGGGGAATTTTGTATTTGATGATCATATCGTTTAGGTCATTCGGGGTGAGTCGAGAATGATATAGATCAGTATCTTTTTTAGCCATAATTGAAAAAGTAAGAGGGAAAGAAAAAGATACATAGGAAAGTAAAAAAAAACACGACAGTTGGAAAATTATCATGTGGCACGTTGTAAAGAAAGTGTATGGACAAAAAGCAATCCACGTCCGCATAAGCAGAACATTAATGACGTAAAAGCACATTTAAGTCTAGCACTGACAACCTAGCTTGGCAGATACTAGACTGGGGGGACATGATGAGGTATAGTCTCCCCCAGAACATCTGAACGAGAAAATACTGCTACTAAACTAGCACGGGCTAAACCAAACAAACACTCCGGAGATGCTGACTTGTCGAAGGACAAATCAGGTCCAAAGTCACTACTAGAATTCTGGAGAAGCTGGTATGTCGAAGGA